>PVKV010015637.1:0-53227 GCA_004027835.1 Alouatta palliata
TAGATTAGATAGATAATAAATAGTGATAGATGATTAATAGATAGAGATATATAGATGATAGGTAAATGGAAACAGACACATAGATGGAAAACAGGTAAACAGAAATATATGATTAATAGATAATAGGTAAATAGGGATAGATGATAGATATAGATAGATGATAGACTAGAGAGAGAGATGATAGGTAGACTAGATAGATAGATAGTGATAGATGAATGTTAGTTACCTAGATAGATAGATGATAGGTAAATAGAGATAGATCATGGAAAGTTAAATAGCTAGCTAGAATCTTTACCTTAAATAGAAATAGCATAACAAAATAAAATTTAAAAGGTATCTAAGGAAATTCCTACAGAGCAGTGAGCCTAGAAAAGTGTAGTGAAGAGTGAGTTTATCAGAAAACAACTGCATTAGTAATGTAAACGTGTATAGCTAGAAATGGGATAAAATTTAGCTGTCAGTTTCCTGGTAGACTTTGCAAGCTGTAAATAGAAGAGGAAATGATTCTTCATTTCCTAATTTTGTGCCCTGAAGAAGCTCAGCTATTCTAGTATCCAGACAAAAGAAAAGTCTCTGCCTCAGCTGCAGGGTGTCGTGTGTTAAATGTCACCAACAACTCTCAACCCAGATGATCACATCCACTCTTAGGATCATTCCACAAAAGCCAGTCGGCCAGTGAATAAAAGTGTTGCAGCCCAGGCTTTCTGTCCTTGTGAGTCTGGCTTTGATCAGGCATACATTCTGAACACCTAGAGCAGAAGCGGCAGAAATGCCGTCAACGGCAGACTGGTCCTGGAAGCAGGAGGAGATGCTGGAAGAAAGCAATGAAATGTGGAGGACCCAACTCTGCGTAAACACCCAGTCCACCGTGGCTGGGATTCTGCTTTTGTTTTAAACACCATGCTGTCCAAGTCTTCTAAAGCCACAGTCTATCAGCTGCATTTGGATCAAAGCATTTCGGAGGATGGTCTCCAACTGGGCAAAGGGATTAGTTCTTAGAAAAATCCCCGTACAGGCTTGCCTTCTCAAAAAAATGATTCTGACAAGCGGAGAACAGGGATAAATTCGGGAAGTGACAGTAAAGCGCTCTTCTGAAGAATGTTGTTGAAATGCCTTCCGAGAGCTCTTGAACTCAGGGCTTCTCATGAATCAAGAGCACACGTGTGGCGGGTTTGTGTGATGCACTCATGCACTTGTGTATACCACAGGTATGCACACCACGTCCACACACACACAGATACCCTCACCCGCACAATGTGCATCAAAGCCCTCATTTGCAGGCACACATGCACGCACCATTTGTATAATTTGGTCTTTGAGATGGATATGCTAAGAACATGCTAGGTACAGGTGCTGCTTCTTTCCGATATTGTTCATTCCAAGCTGAGAGCTGCTCCTTCCAATATGGTAGCCAGGTCAGGGAGCCCTTGACACGTGGCTGCTAAGAAACAAGAAGTGCAGTAAGTCCTTCGGGCCACAGTCTTCAGGGCAGGTTCTAAATCTGATGAATTCACCAATGAGTAACTCTGTTGAAAGTTCTGCAAATAATTTTCCTGAGAGTAGAAAAAATAACTTCCATTCTCTAGGACAATTAACCTCCCAGTTAACTTCAAATACATGCTGCATCTCAAAGATCTACTATGGGTAAAAAGCTTTGAAGGTATCTCATAAATAATTGTTTATGTTGACTGCAGCTTAAAATGATAATATTCACATATTATCATTTATATATATATATAGGGTTAAATAAAATATTATTAAAATTAAAAGTCCATCTTTTAAATTATTTTAATGTGGTAACTAGAACATTTAAAATTTTATATTATATAGCTGAATATCATAGAAAATAGAAATATATTCCTATTAAAGCTTGTTGGACTAGATTATAAGAGAAGATAGACATGTTGGCTGGAAGATTTTTTTCTCAACCTCTTTGCATCCAAAATAAGTTATTCCTCTAAGAAGGAAACTCAGTCTATTTGTTTCTTTCTCCCTTTTATTCTCTATGGCTCTTTAGTCCCCAAGCCCTAAGCTCTTGTCTTCCTACAGGTTCTGTTCTGTGCCACTTGCAAATCACTGAATTTGGAAACTCTGCTCAGTTTCCAAATAAATGAGACATACTCATAGCAGCCAGAATGGAGATGACCAGGTCCCTAGTGCTCACATGAAACATTGGACAATCAGCGTTCAAATGTACACAGGAATATTTACAGAGAGAGACTCATAACCGACAGCCAGGTCCCCACTCGGATTTGAGTCCCTCTCTGTCAGTATTCATGTAGACACACGATGTTTCTCAACAGACGTTTTCAATCCCCCAGCCCGGAGCTCAGAACTCAGTGGTGTCCGTCTGCCAAGCGAATTGGCTCCACACATCGTTTTTTCTCCTCACACATCCATTCTTTAGAAAAGACCAGAATCACTTTTTCTTAAACAGCACTTCGACCACGTTTCCCCAGATTACCAACTTCTGACAAGGAATGATCAGAAGTGAGGTTGCCAGATAATTAACTCGGTGCATAGGAAACAGTCCTCCTGCAATTTTGGAGAATGATTTCGGAGAGCTCTCCACTGCTAGTGGGAAATTCCAAATTCTTGGCTTATTCCTCTTGGTTTAGCCCTAGACCACTGGGTCTCTGTGAAGCACTGTAGACTCCAGATGACCCTATGTGAGCCCCTGGCTTGCTCAGTCATCCCTGGGACAGCCAAATCTGCTTTTCTTAATTTCCTGTCCCCTCAGTTTACCCAATGCCCGCCTAATCTCCAAAGACCATGAGCACTCTCTTTTCTTCCATGCAGCTTCCATCACGGCCGTGGACCGCATGGTCAACACCAGGGCCTTCTTAACATGAACTGGCCCGTACACATCACTGTTTACTCACCAACTCTTTCATTATCATTTATATCATGTATTTCACATCTTCTCAATTAACTTGAAAGGTACTTACAGCCCAAAACTCCATCTCCCATTTCTTTTCATCTTCGTTGACACAAAGACAAAGCTGGGCTCAGTGTGAGTCTCAATATTCCCTTTAACCAGTTGCTTTCTACAACACAGAGGAGTGCTGGCCACGCGGCACCAGACCCGTGGGTTCCTTGCTGTCGGGGTGGGAAGCTCCCAACTCTGGTGGAATCACCTGTTGACCATCAGGCATTCAGTCTGTGGCATGCTCTTGCTGCGGTCCCCACGCAGGTTAGCACTGCGTCTGTTTAGAGGTTGTGTTAGTAGCTCTGTCCTGGAGAGATCAGTTTTCAGATTCAGTGTTTTGTAACGAGGGCTGCTTCACACTAAGGCTACTGAAGAGACTGCAGGGCTTTGGCGAAGCCATTATTTCTTCCAGGTGAAATGCCACGGCTTGCACCCTGCACAGGTCCTCTGTGCTCCTGCCACCTCCTGCCTGTTCCTTGGGTCCCCACTCTGTTTGTATGAATCGATCTCCAGAAGCATCCATGTCTACACGCAATGTTCCTCAACAGACGTTTTCAGTCCCCCAGCCTATCCTGAGGGCACAGACACACCTGCGCTTTCTGCCCTCCTGTATGGCCCAAGACTGTCCCAGAATGACACACAGCAGTAGAACACATGCGTAAACATTTCTGTTCCTATTCACGCCTGTAATCCCAGCATTTTGGGAGGCTGAGGTGGACAGATTACCCAAGATCGGGAGTTCGAGACCAGCCTGACCAACATGATGAAACCCCGTTTCTACTAAAAACACAAACATTAGCCAAGTGTGGTGGCAGGCACCTGTATTCCCCCCTACTTGGGAGGCTGAGGCAAGAGAATCGCTTGAACCCAGGGCGCAGAGTTTGCAGTGAGCCGAGATCATACCATTGCACTCCAGCCTAGGCGACAAGAGACTCCATCTCAAAAAAATAATAATAACAATAATAAAAATAAATAAATAAGTATATCATTATATATATGATAATATTAATGTTTCTGTATGTATGTTTGTATTTCTAGTCAGGTTTTTAGCTCAGTCCTATGTCTGTGATTCACTTCACGAAAGAGAATGGGCTGCATGCTTTCTTGAGAGAAGCAGTTTTAAAACACAAGACTCCCAGGAGCATTTCTCCCCTCCAACCCCTGTCTACTAGGAAGGGGTCTCAGGCCTGCCTCCCATTTCTGCACAGCCAGAGCGCCCTGCTGAGGTCTAACTCCAGGCGCTGTTCTCAAGGTCTGGTCTGTGGTGGACTCGGCACTCCAATGCTGTATTTGTCATTTGTGCATGTGTCTTTTCTTCAATAAAATGGTAAGTTCCACACTGTTTCAGCCTTCCCTTCCCTTTTAATGACCTCATATCATCTGGTGGGGTGTTCCATACCAGATAAGCCCAAGAAAAGAATGGAATCAAGAAGCGTGACAATGGGAAAGAAAGGGCCATCATTTAATCCAACCCTTGTAATTTCATCAACAAGAAAATTCAGACTTGGGAATTCTGCGACTTGCCTGGGGTCATTCAGAAAGACAATAGCCTATGGGTTATGACAAGAGCCTAGTTTTTCTGGTTCTCAGACCGGTGGCTACTTTTATGACATAGATTCCGTCTTCCAGTGTTCGCATTCATCTCACAAAATGAGTATTGGTAGCGGCTCACCCCACTTGTGTTCCAAATGCTTTCAAACAAAGGATGGAGGACAAAGTCACATTATGACGTATGTGGTGAGATGTTCATCTTCCAGCAGGGAGGAATAAGATAAAGAATGTTGCACTCATTTTTATGTGAATGTATTTTCTTTCCTTGGAAGATCTCTGAGCTAAAGATCATTCCGACATCCCGCTCTGCAGGATGTCACTGAAGTGAAACTGTCCACACTGAGCAGCAAGGCCAAGACAGCAACTGGCAGCCCATGGGCTTTGCTGGCACCAAGCAGAGAGCACGCTGCAGGAGAGGAAGGCGCTGGTGAGACCCGCAGACATGAAGAGCCCCCTGGAGAGCTGGCCAGGTCCGAAAGGCCAAGCCACTGTCCACTGTGATGCCTCAGCGGGATCTGCCATCCTCCTCGACTGTGAGAAGCAGGTTTGCAGCCAGAGCGTAAGGTGCAACTGCACACTCCACGGCCGCCTTCATTTCCTTATTCTTTATTTTCATTTTTTGAGACAGAGTCTTGCTCCATCACCCAGGCTGGAATGCAGTGGGCACGATCTCAGGTCACTGCAACCTCCGCCTCCTGAGTTCAAGTGATTCTCCTGCCTCAGCCTCCTAAGTAGTGGGGATAACAGGGGCCTGCCACCACACCCAGATAATTTTTTGTGTTTTTAGTAGAGACAGGGTTTCACCATGTTGGTCAGGGTAGTCTCGAACTCCTGACCTCAGGTGATCCACCCACCTTTGCCTCCCAGAGTGCTGGGATGACAGGTGTGAGCCACCTTGCCCGGCCTCATTTCTTATTCTACTGTAGGAATATGTGTTGGGCTCCACAATGCCATGAGAACGTTTCTCCTGAGCCATGAGCTAAGACATGTGAGGAGTCAGGCTGCACTGATGTGTGCTCCCCCTAATAACTCACCTAGACCCATTCGTTAGCACTACGAAAAGGCAAAATTACTTGAGTTAATACAAATGTGAACATTTCTTAAGGAATCACGCTCTTGTAAATCTCAGATCACCACAATTATTTATGCTACAGCCAAAGGGCCACCTACTGGGATACTCTGAAGGGAGAAAAAGAACACACGATTTCTGGAGACATAGGTAATGCTGACATCCTCAGACTCTGAGACTTCACAGGGCTGGCTATGAACTCCTTTTAAAAAAAACAAAGACCCTATCACACTTCAGAATATAAAATGCCTTCTGGAGAGCCTAAGATAGGCTCACCGTTTATCATTGCAAACAATGATCTGGCAAAGCTCCAGGGCTGATGCCGAAAAACTGTAGATACTAAAACAGCGACTCAGATGCCTCTGGACAGCTCCCTGCATATTTTCTGTTCACGTCATTTTTATAAGGAACGTTGACATTCCTTTTAATTGCCTCTGAATTTATTTATTCGGTCTATGTCAAATCCAGAGAAGCTGTATTTTTCTCTCAATCTTTGAAAATACGCATGAGCACCTTGTCACATGTACCCCTTTTTTTCTTAGGGAAAAGAAATCAAAGAGAGCAAGCAATGATATAGAAACTGGCATTTATTTAAAATCACTCTGTGGACACCTTAATTAGAACCCGCACAGGGCTCTATGCAGCATCTTACTCTCCTGAGTTTATGACAACTGTAAAAATCATTTATAGCAACATGAAAATCAACTTCTGAGTTGTCTGAGATAAGTCTGACTGATTGGAAGGCCTCTTTGGAAACCGTCATGGGAACCTGGGAAAGCGAGGACTTGAAACGCCACATGCTTGTCTTGCCGGTGGCCCGTGTTGCAGATGCAATTTGAGTGGATCATTGTTGGGAGTCACTAATATTATGACTTATTAATCTGTGACTCTTCTAAACATATTATCTCATTTCTCTGCCCAGCCCTACAGGTAGTCTTTGAAAATCGCTGACGCCTGTTGCTTTGAACAGAAATGTCTCTTCTTTTTTTGCTCAGTTCTCCATGGGATCCACAAGTTTCTGCCATCCAAATGTACACCTCTGGGTCTGTTTGATGAAAATCAAGATCATAACATTGAAAGTTTGTATGTTTTGAATAAGAAAAGCATAGTTAAAAAAAGAAAATCAGAGGTCAAGTGTGGCAGTTCCTGCCTGTAATCCCAGCACTTTGGGACGTTGAAGCAGGAGTATCACTTGAGCCCAGGAGTTTGAGGTGAGCCAGGGCAACATAGCAAGACCCTGTCTCTAAAATAATATAATTAAAAATTTAAAAACTAGGAAGAGATACGAAAAATTGATAAGTTCTGCCCTTCTTTGCAAGTCTTGGGAAAGATATGCACGCTTTCTCTCTGATGAGTAGGATTTTAGAGAAGGGAGGCCTTTGCATGATTACTTGAGAGTTACTTTAACTTCTGATGCTGAAGGATCATATTGTCTGTTTTGGAAGAGCAGAAGGTTTAACCTCTGCTGTAAAATCTTGTCTAAAAATTCTCACAGGGGCCAGCAAAAAGGGGCAGAGAGTACAAAGGAAGAGACGGCCAGGTGAGGACTGTAGAGGGAGACCAGTTAAATGTCAGTTGTGATTTTTCACACCTGTAAAATGTGTCTCATGATAACATTCTGTATGACGTGAATCTCAGGTGGGATTTCATTCAAGGTTGTGCTGGTCGATCATGGCTGAGTCTCTGTCATTGGCTCTACCTGCACTAGTGCAGGGCTCTCTGGGCGGCCCCGGGGTCAGGGGCAGATTGCAGAGTGCAGGACTCCTGGCTGCCCTGCCTGCTGCTGCCAGACGCAGACACAGGCTCTCAGATGGATTTCACATCCTCGACACCCCAGCCTTCTCCCAAGAACCCATTTCCCTACCCTTTCCCTGCATTCCCTTGCGGCTTGTTCATCCCACATGTTCTGTGTTCATATAACCTTTCTCTCTCTGCCTCTCACAGCACACTGAAGGCATGAGAGTATGGTATTTCACATGAATTTTAATGAGTAAAGTATCATAAGTATTAGTAGTATTGCAACTACCGAGAATACAGAGTGGCCTTTCTCTACATTTCAAATAGCATCCATTGCCGTAGAAACTGAACTCTTTGGAGCTAAAATACACAGAAAGGTGATTACTTAACCGTAAATCGGAGACAGTGTACCAGAGAAGGAGTGTGGGCTAGACGGCTCTGAGAGGATTTTGAGCCTGTAGTTAGAGCGAGGGAAATCATCCGTGTCTGCAGTTCACGTACCATTTCTTATCTTCTTCCCTTCTCTCTACTCCATCGTCGGTTCTTTTACGCGTTGCGGGCAATCTTGCCCTTTGCTGGCTTTATGTTGGTGAGTGTTATCTAACAATGAATGTTACTAAAAGAAGATCTTGCTTGCATTTTGGAGGCATAGCAAACATACTTTCTTATTCCTTTTTATTATTACAAAAGTGTTCAGGATTCACCGTAGGAAATTTAGAAACCGATATTCCCACTTCCCGAGTGAATGTCGTGAGATGCTGGTCTTTATCTTCCCTGCACGTATGAGTAGAGAAGACAGCGCAATGCAGTGGCCAGGAGACTGCGTGTCCGCTCTCTTACTGTGCAGCCCCGAGAGGCTTGCTGCAGCTCTCTGCACCGCCATTCTCTCACTTGCAAGATGGGGATAATATTAGCACATAATCCATGGGATCCTCAAGAGAATTACATGACTTCATTCATAGAAAGTGCTTAGAAGATGGCTTGACAGTAATTGCTTGGTGAATTTTAGAGTTTATTATCATAATAACATATTGCTTTGTACTTCTTTTGGTTTTAAGTTGAGGTTCATTGAACACGCTTTAATATTTTGGTAATTATAGAATAGCCACACTATATATAGAATATATATGCAATGGTGAGAGACAATCCTTATAAGAACATAGCTGCCCTCAAACACAAGAGGATGGTGTCGCTGGAACAGAAGAGGCGGGCCATGCAGCTGAGGGCTCAGGGTGACCTGGAACCCATCAGGGCAGTCGGGCTCAGAAATGCAGCTCTTTTGCACAATGCACAGCTCTGGAAAAGAGCTGGAATTGGATTGTGAGATACAGCTGCTGGTTGGGACCTTCATCCTTGCCAGTGACAGAAGCTGAAGTGTCTCTGCCTAGTTTTCTGAGGTTGCAGCAAACAAACAAAAAAACGAGCTTTTGGAGAAAGGAGAAAGCAGCTGCGTTCATCCATAGGCATGGGTCCTGGAAGCTAGGAAGCCCCAGCTGCTGCCAGAACTGAGTTAGGACCATATTCCCAGGGAGGTTGGAAAAAATCATGAACCTCTGAGGAGGCTCACTAATGTGAGAGAAAACATTCCACCAAAGTGGTACCTGCTAAGGAGGGCAATTCAGATAGGGCATTTCACAGCCATGAGCAGGGACCTGGACATTAATAGAAACATCAAAACCGGAGAAACGAGACAACTGAGAAACGTGAAAAAGACTTCAAGCAAGCATGGAGGAACCACTCAAGGGATACGGTGCGTCCATTAAACAACGGCCAGAGGAAGCAACAGTGAAAAAGAATCCACTGAAAATGCTATGAATTAAAAATACAATAATGTTGTTTTTAAAAAGTCAATAGGCATGCTTGGGCTTGGTGGCTCACGCCTATAATCCCAGCACTTTGGAAGGTTGAGGTGGGTGGATCACCTGAGGTCAGGAGTTTGAGACCAGCCTGGCCAACATGGTGAAACGCCATCTCTACTGAAAATACAAAAATTAGCTGGCCATGATGGCAGGTGCCTATAATCCCCAGCTACTGGGGAGGCTGAGGCAGGAGAATTGCTTGAACCCAGGAGGTGGAGGTTGCAGTGAGCTGAGATCGCACCATTACACTCCAGCCTGGGCAACAAGAGTGAAATTCTGCCTCAAAAAAAAAAAAGTCCATAGGTGTGAAGAATAGTCCACTGGACACAACTGAGGATGTGGGAGAACCCAGGCCAGAGAAAAGAGCAGAGGGAATATTCACAGCAGTGTCAAAGGGTGCTCAAGATAGGTTTGAGAAACTTTTCACTGAAGAAAACTGAATAAATTGGGAGGGGTTGAAATTGAACTTAAATTGATAACAAGTCAAAATTTGGGGTATTAGAGAAACTAATATGTGACTGAAAATAGCACAAACCTACTATCTTACAGCTCTGGAGGCCAGCGGTCCAACAAGGGTTTCACTGAGCTAAAATGAAGCTGCCCATCCATTCAAATACAGAAAGCGCACCAGTATTGAGCACATCTAAAACCATAAAGCCTGAGCCGGGCGCGGTGGCATGCATCTGTAGTCCCACATACTCGGGAGGTCAAGGTGGGGGGATGGCTTCAGGCCAGCCTGGGCAACAAAGCAAGATCCTAACTATTAAAAAAAAAAAAAAAAACTCAACAAACAAACAAAAACCACAGAAAATCCATATCACATTCATTATTGTCAAAACTATGATGTGTCAAGGATAGAAGGATTAGATTTTAGAATATAAAATACATTATTTACTAAAAAATTGCTGCAGTAATTTTGACCCCTGATTTCATACCATCAATAAAGGATGCAGAAGCCAAAAAAGGTAATTGTCCAGTGCCAAGTGAAATTAGCTGGAAACCTGGAATTCTTTTTTTTTTTTTGACGAAGTTATCCTCTTGTTGCCCAGGCTGGAGTGCAGTGGCATGATCTCAGTTCACTGCAACCTCCACCTCCCAAGTTCAAGCAATTCTCCTGCCTCAGCCTCCCAAGTAGCTGGGATTATAGGTTCCAGACACCCCTCCCAGCTAATTTTTGTATTTTTAGTAGAGACAAGGTTTCACGATGTTGGCCAAGCTGGTCTAGAACTCCTGACTTCAGGTGATCCACCTGCCTCGACCTCCCAAAGTGCTGGGATTACAGGCATGAGCCACCGCTCCTAGCCTGAAAACCTGAGATTCCATAGCAAAATAAATATTTTCAGACATCTGAGGTATAAAATAGCTTATTATCCTCTGTCTGTCATGGGGAAAAATATACATATATATCCTTCAGTAAGGATAAAAAAATCTATTAAGGATAAAAATATAATGCAAGAAGCAATAGTGAACAGAAAAGTTATGAATAAGCATTGTTTGATCTGTGTCATTGTCTGAATGATAAATAATGACATTATTTGTGTTTAAAAATCTTTAAATACGTTAAAGACAATAATGACAGAGATGGGAAGAGTGAGACTTGAAGAAATTACAGTGTGCTATATAGTCTTGTGGATGAGGAGAGAGAAACTAACTTTAGACACTTCTAGAAAAAAAACAAGGAAATAAATTTAAATCTTAAGTGTAACTACTAAATTATTAGAATTGCTAGAAGAGAAAAAGGATTTAACACAATCAATTTAAGACTAATTAGGAAAGAAGACCAAGTTGTTAAAAACCAGAAGAAAAGCATGTGAAATAGAAATGATCAATTCACATGGTAGAATGCATTCCAACTATCAACAGCACAAGAAAAGTAAGCTCACTTGTTGACAGGCAACATCTGTCTAGTATGCAAAATGAAGATCCCAAAAATACCCACTTTCTAATGTAATCTAATATTTTCCCACATAGGCAGACACTACTCTTAGAACTATTTTAATGGTTGCATAATTTACCAATGCATGAATGCAAGGCAATGATTTCACAATATCCTGATTATTGGGCATGTATGTTGCATTCACGGTAAGTGTTCTTATAAGCAATGTTATGATGAAGTCTAGAATGTGTATCTTTGCCTGCTTTGTTTTATGATTTTCTCAAAATGAAATGGAAATTCTAAACATAATACTTTATTGCATTATTCCACACAGAAATATTCTAGCAGTTTTCACTGATTTTTTAAAAATATATTTGAAGGTGAGGGTGGGAGGGAGGAAGAAAGAGAAAGATAGAGAGAAGACCATCGTGGCATTTCTGTGGCCTCTGTCTGTCTCCTGACTTTTGTTCTGATAGCAGGAGTGGCTTTAGGAAGCCTTCCCCAGGCCCAAGAAAGAAAGCCTCTCCCATACCCCCACCCCAGCCAGCCTGTGGAACTCAGGCCAGGAGAAAGATCTTCCCTGCTAAGATTGCCCATGGCCCCAGTCTGGACCAGTAAGGAAGGCATTCAGATCCACATGGAAAAAAATAAGCAAAAGGAAGTAAATAAATAGGTGCCTAATTAAAGAGGTTGTTTGAAAATTCAAATAATGGCTTATCATTTTTCATAAGAATAAAATCACCTGAGCCTCACAGCCAGTGGTAAACAGGTATTTGGGCTTTATTTCTCTAAACTCCACTCTCAGTTTTCTCATCCATGAAATGCAGGTGAAAATATTGCTAGAGCTGTTGTAATGGTAAATATTTATGTCTGCAAAGAATTTACCATGGGGCTTGACATGGAGTATGCAATCAGTAAAGTCTGGCTGCTGTTACTACACAAAATTGTGTTCATTGCCCCTCCTGTTAGTTGTTTTAAAGCAGAAACCACAGAATGGGTATACTGAACCCTTTGGGGAATGGGGCCACTCCTCCAACCTCTGGGGTCCTGAGAAGGTTCCATGTGAGGGCTGCAGAGGCAGCCGCTGTGAAGTTCATCATCACTCTGCTTGCACGCTGGTATGGCTTCTTGAATTGCATGTGGAAGATGTCACTGCTATTTGCAATCCTTTGTGCCCCCACCCCCTGGAAATCTTAGCAAACCAAAGACTTGTATGCCATCATTGTTTTAGAGAACTACAAAGTGATCCCCCAAGATCTTCTGTGGGGCGCAGCCTTCGGTCTATGGTACCTGTACTGGAAAAGCAACTATTGTGTAGTGGGCCTTGCTCTCTGTCATCCGGGCATTCAGCTACTTCCATCTTCCCATCCACATAGCTATCATCCTATTAGCAATAATAACCCTCCCTGCAAATGCTTAAGGGCTCTGTGAGTCACCTGGCATCTCACTGGATGGTGTGGGGGACTCTCCAGGACACATGGGGTTCCAGCTAAGGATATGGGTTAATGAGGGGCAAAGGTAAATCCAGCACTGGTGTCTTCACAACACCTGATTTATTCATAGGTAATGCGACCGTCACCTATGAGTATAGACCATAATTCCTTCGCATCTCTTTAGCAGCGAGGTGTGTTACAGGAGAACACAGGTTGTGTGTACAGCAGCCTAGAGGCTCACAGGCAGAAGCGCCTTGAGAACAGCCTCTCCCTCTGAAAGGCATTGCAACTCTTGACGGCCTTTCAAAGAGATTTTCCTGTCATGGATAATTCCCATGGATAGTTTCCATGTTGTTCCCATTTTAGAATTGAGAAAACAAGGCCCAGATGGGTGCAGCCACCTGGCTGAGCCACTCATTTGAGGGTAGCGGTGGAGTGTGATTTGAGTGGGATGTGAGCTGAGGCCCCATCTACCTCTCACCCGTCCATCAAGAGAGGCTTAAGATTTCTAACACAGCCCAAAGCAGAAAACAGCCTTTTAAAAAGTAATCATCTAAACCTTGTACCCACAGTACATAAAGGCTTCCTTCTATTGAGATAATTCTTACGAAGAATATGCCCCATAGTCATGATGTTACTAAGACCTTGAGCCCACTGCTGAGTGCTTCCATGCAGAGAGAAGTAGTGTAACCCATTCACTAAGTGCCCTAATAGGTCTCAAAGCAGCATTTGCCCCAGGGAGTTTTGCAGAACACATTTTTTATTACATTATTTCTGTATTGACACAATTCTGAATTTCAAATCAGAGAGCCCATAATATATTTCCTCTGGTAAAATACTAGATGTGGGAGAAGTTTCCTGTGCAGTGTTAGCTGTGTGCACGTGTGTGCTCCTAAACCAGGAACTCTTAGAAGCAGCATTGGGAAGTCCAGGACAGGCAGCATAAATCTGATTGGCTCTGAGTAAAACGAATGTCAAGTCCAGATATCAGCATTTGAACATTAATCATTTTATGTGTCTTTTTCCAAAACCAAAAAAATTTTTGGTTAAAAAAATCTGAAAATTTTACTTCAGCTCTTCGTGTCAAATTCTAAAAAATCTGTTCAAAATAAGAGTTTAAAAAAACCCTGAAAATTGTCTTTTCAAAAAGGTTTTGAAGATATTTTACAGAATAATTACCAACAGCTAGTATAATTTCAATGAAGAGACATCAACTTTATTGTGGATTTCACTATGTGGAACTTTCTATGATGTTTTAAAAAAGCAATATTTTGTTCCCCTAGTAAAATGTTAAGAGCAAAAATAGTTGAAATTTGTATTCTATTTCATTTCTTTAATATTGAAAGAAATTAAATCCTGAAAAGTCTTAAATGTAATAAAGAGATTTCTAGAATTTTTTCCAGCAAAGTATTTTATAAGAAATGTTATTTTTGTCAATTGGTAAAATAAAATAAAAATACAACAATATTGAAACAAATTGTCATTTACTTTATTGATGCTGTGCTGTGTTTCTGAATGAGGGATGGGCTACATTAAAATTTAGGTTCTTTAGAAACACAGATGTCCCTGATCAAGAAAGAAGTAAGAACTAAATTGAGAAAAATAATCTCAATTTTATGAGAATTAAAGGAACATATAAAAATATTTCTCAGTAGAGTCAATACTACTTTTGTCTCTAGAGAGAATAATTAACCATGGCCCCATTCTCCACTGGCTCAAAAGAACAAAAAATTGACAAATTCTCTGCTATCAATGATACTCTACTATTTCAAAGGTTAGCAATTTAGTCAATGAGTCACTGATCCATTTAACATGGTAGCAATTAAATAGCTTGCTAATTTAGAGTGTGCTATGTTATTTATTTTGAAGTAATGTTTTTATCATAAAATAAATAATGCTTTAAACCTTGTAATCAATCTTCCGGCACATTGCTGACATTTCTTTAGAAGTTTCAAGAAGAGTTCTAGACAACCCATGTGAATGCTTGAGGATTTACACATACAATTCTAAATTTGCAATCAGAGTCACGGGAAGCATGAGCACCTGGCACACTGCAAGTGCTTAATAAAAGCTGAATGAACCAGTGAATGAATAGAAAAGACAGTGAGTTTCAGAAGCTTATTTAAAATGAAATTGATTTACGGAATTTACACCCAATGGCTGGACTTGCTGGTTGCTGGAAATTGAGCGACACTTTTCCTGCTTTTCACCTTCTGACTGAACAACGGAACCAGAGGACCCAAATGAGGCCCAGGGCTCTGTCCCAGCCTCCAGGTTAACTCAGGCACCCCCACATCCCCCACCTCCTACAGGGGCTCAAGTCATTTGCCTTCTCGGAGTCTGGCTGGAAGACAGAATTCTACACCCACCTCGCTGAGTGATATTTTAAGATGAAATTAATCTTTAACCTTCTAATTAAAGGCAGTATAAGTACAAAGACTAAGATAGAATTCCAATTGTATATTCACTTCCTTGAATAGACACAATCTAAACAATCACCTCTGAAACACAGCGTTGTAGCCATGAGCCTTCAGCCTTTGTGTTCTGCCTTCTCATGACCATAGAAGGGAACCAGGAGAAACCACGAGACAGTGTAATTTGAACACGTCAGTTGTGGCTCTAATTTTCACTTCCCTGGAATGGCTGAGGGCCCCTCTCCGCAGAACCTGGGCTTGGGAACCAGGAGGTTCGCACGGCTCCCAGGGTTCTGCACATCTGGAGCCTATCTTTATGGCTGTTGGAGGCCTTTCAAGGCTTGATTTCAATAGTGGGGAAAATATTAAAACCCTCCAAGCTCAGAGATGCTTCATATATGATGAAGTCTTTTCTTCCCTGTGGATTACATATATATATATATATATATATATATATATATATATAATATATATATATATATATATATATATATGCCTGGTACAAAATAAAAATAATTTCAGAAACTCTCTCAGGACTAGTCAGGATATAATATTTTTATTAGATACATCTGTTTCCCCCACCCCCTGCTGCCTGTTTGTTCTTTTTTAGCCTTACTGCAGAATTTTCATTTTCGTGGAGGAGGGAAGGGCGAGAAGAGGGGTTGGATTACTAGACGAAGTTTGGGTGATCAGGACCCTAGACACGGTTGTGATGGCTCCGTGGCTTCCAGGCTTCCCTGGAAGTCCCTTCCTGTGGCTGTCCTAGAGTGCTGTTAGGGAGCTTGTGGTTGAGTTTATTACAACAGTGACTAAGAATATAGGCATCGGAGCCAATTACCCCTAGATTTAAATCCTGGCTCCACAACACATTAGTTGTGTAACTGTGGGTAATTTATTTATTCTTGCTAATCCTGTTTCCCCATCTAGAAACTGAGAATATAATTCCTATTCTACAGAGCCCTTAAATAGCTAGTGTATGTACGCACCACCGTATCTATAGAATGCATTCAGTAAGTAGCAATTGTTAGCACTGTTATGACACGATTCATGCTTTTGCACTATTTTTAGTCAATGTTGTTATTTAATGGTGTTTATGTAGCATTTTTATGTATTTTTCTCATTTGGTCCATGCAACCCCTGTGAGAAGGCAACACTGATGTGATTATCCCCATGTTAAAGTGTCAGTGGTTGAAATGTAAAGGGTTAACATCAAAATAATTAATTTAAAATGAGCTTCTTTAATGAAAAAAAAGGTAAAATAATCTGTTAGAAAAATGGGGATGAGGTTAAGAAAACAATAAAAGACGTGCAAGCGCTGATAAAGATAAAGTCATCCCAGATTAATCATCAAAAATTAAATTAATAGAGCAGTGCGCTAATAAATTATTTTAAAAGGAAAGACTTAAAAGGAAATTATAGTGCTGTAGTAGGGATTTTCCAGGGTAATTTGGCAATATAAATAAATAGTATTAAACCTGGTTTTGTCTTTCACACTATTGTGATGATTCTAGGGGTGCCTTCAGAAGAAATTAACATAGAGTGCACAAATTTTATTTATGAGGATGTTTTCTACAGAATTTATATAAATAAATGCTGAGAAAGAAAAGTTTCTTAGTTATCCCAAATAAGACAATGACTTAATAATTTAGGGCATGTTGACTGGGATTTTATCTTGCTATTAAAACCTAATGTGTTTTCAGAGGATACTTAATGGCATGGAAATGTAGTTTTCATATTAAGTAAAACATATGACAAGATAACAACGTAACAGAAGTCTCAACTTTGTTTAAATATACATGTATGCACACATGCACACAAATTTACATGAATAAAGAAACACACCAAAATAGTAACAGTATTTATCTTTTTTTCGTTTTTAGGTTAGGCTGATTTATAAGTGCTGCTCTGGGCATTTACAGAGTTTGTTTACATTTGACTTTGAACACACTGTACATGGCAATTAGAAGTCGTCATGGCAAGAGAAAACCACAGCTGGCCTGCCGCAGCCATCATAAGAACCAGAAAATGGTAGGGGAAGTGAAGGAATGAAGGCGGGGTTTGTTTCACCCCAAGGAGGCTCACGCCACTGGTTGTTGATAGACCCAGGACAGGCAGTCACATTTTCTGATCTGCAGGGTCCTTCTCTTTATCTGCATGCTAACAGCAGCACTGACCCAACCTTTAAACATACCTGTCTATATATCAAAATTGGGCAGATCTACACTTAACCTCAGTGAGGAGGTGGGTTGGTTTAATTTTTAATTTTTTTTATTTTTTGAGATGGAGTCTGGCTTTGTGACCCAGGCTGGAGTGCTGTGGCATGATTTCGGCTCACTGCAACTTCCACCTCCTGGTTCAAGCAATTCTCCTACCTCAGCCTCCCAAGTAGCTGGGATTACAGGAGGGTGCCACCATGCCTGGCTAATTTTTGTATTTTTAGTAGAGATGGGGTTTTGCCATGCTGGCCAGGCTGGTCTCAAACTCCTGACCTCAGGTAATCCACCCGCCTTGGCCTCCAAAAATGCTGAGATTATAGAGGTGAGCCATCGTACCCAGACAGAAAGTGGGTTGTTTTTCTACCTTCACTTCTAACTTCTTCCAATAAGATATGTTCAAGGTTACCTATTACTTAACTGATGATTTTTAAAATGTCTTAAGCGAAAGCTTAGCCTAAAAAAATACATTCTGGGAAGTCTTTTTCTTTCTGGAAACCTTATTACTATGTCTGTAAAACACAATTGCCCTGTGCAGTCACCTAAAAACTGTGCTTCCCAAAGCCTTTAGAAAGAAGAATGGAACACCCCGTCCAGGTGAGGGGAGGAGCAGAAGTGGGTGTCGCTCTCCTCCCCCTCCCCATCTTTTCAATAAAGCTACCTTGCTTTTACCCGTTTTGAAAATTGAACTCACTTGAAGAAGGAATTTCTCTGGAGGCAAAAAAAAAAAAAAAAAAAAGTTAAGAACAATTAGATCAACTAATACCAGAGATATCTTTCAGTTCTGGACTTCTATTTCATGCCCAGTTTCAAGTATAACTGCTGAGTAAATTTGTGAAGTGCAAATTTCTGTCAATCGTCTGAGCTTCTGTCTAGGGATTCAGATAAATTTCTGGCATTTCCCTCCTAGGTTACAGCTGCAAGCTTGCTGCACCGTGTAACATCTGATAGCTGTGGAGAAACCGTTTTGTTTTTAAAGCGTGATTTATCAGAATTTAATTATTGATTATAAATTAGGGAGTAGGGGACGGAGTGGATGAGAATGCATTTCGTGCTGAAGAGTTTTTATTTGCATGTTTGTTTTTTGGTTTTTTTCAGTTCTGTTTATGCTGTTGGCTAAGTGGACGTGGGCAGCACAGGAATTCACTAGAAAAGTGGAGGAAGGCTGCCAGTCTCATGATTACTTTGCCTTTTTGAAGAGAGAAGGGAAATTAGCATATGCTATTTAGTCTTTTTACAACACTTCTGTTGACTCAACCTGATATTCTTCTGTGAAATTCATCTGGAATGTTTACAGAAGGAACATGCTCTTTATGGAGTTATTAATGAAAAAGTAGACTGATGCCATTCTAGTAACAGGATTTATTACCAAGGGTGGTAGTATTTTCCTCGTAGGGCTGTGCTGCCTGAAGGTTAAATATTCGCAGGCATATTTGCTGATCGTACGACAATAGTCTATAATTATTTCCCATTAGGCAGTTTAAGCATGGTTTTCCCACCAGCCAATGTTTCAGAAACTATAAAGGATGCTGGTTGCCAGCTTCAGTCAGCTATCAGAGCTCAACCTAATGAAAACTGGCTTTCAGTTCATCCATAATTAAATGGTCATATTTAAAATTCAAAAATACTTGAATTTTCCATGGGAAAATGATATTATTTTAGTGATAAAAATGGAAAATTCCAAATTCCAAAGCTGAACGACACATAACATCCATAGACATGCCCTTGAAATAAACAAGCATGGGGTCTCAATTTTTAATATTGTCAAAATTTCATGTCTGATGAATTCAAAGGAAATTTAGCCTTTATTCACAGAAAGAATAATTAAAAAAAATTTTTTTGTCAACACTCTCAATAGATCATCACACTATTATAATTCAGGCTAAAAGAATTTAGCATGAATAGCAGGAAGCCATCATGACTAAAAATGTTGCCTGAACAAAAACATATTACATTTCATTACCTCCTGTGGAGCCAAATGTGATAAGAGAGACAAGGAGAGCCATTACCTGGTAGAATCTACCAAGTAATTTTATTTGAAGTAAATACAGCATATATTTCTCAGTTGCAGACGCACATAGAACGTGAACCTGAAACCCCAGGTGGCTGCAGCCTCTGGGGGACATGAGATGGTGTAACACAGAAATAACGAAGGCAAGATGTTCCCAGCAGGACTTTGCCTGGAGGATGATCTCTACGTGCCCAAAGCTAAGCCAGGCTCCGTAAACCTTCCTTTCTTGGGATACTTGAAACTACACTCAACTAATGATGTCAAAAGAAGAAGCCATTTTTTGGTACACGTGATGAGGAGGTAACAATTTCTAAGTTCCAGGAGTTTACAGGACAACTAGGAATAGAACTAGAACATAGAGGAAGAGCCTCCTCACATTGGTCATGGATTCATGACATCATAAGCACTGGGTTCAGCAGCAGTCAGATCAGAAAACTTTGCAGAAGCCTAAATTCAAAAATTCAAATGTCTGGGTGGTCAGGAGGTAAATAAGAAATAAAATCGCAGCTGAGTGTTGTCCTAGTAAAAATGGGAGCCAGCCTGGGACCCCAGCCCTCAGAGAGACCGGAGCTGCCATGATCATCTTGTCAGCTATTGTTCTGTGGAAATGCTGGCCTAGATTCTTTTCTTTATTAAGAGAAAAATGTTCTCTATGTTGTGTAGGATATACTACTTTTTAAATGTTAACAAACAATTCATATTTTTAAGTTAAAGAAATGCATAGGACAAAATAACATGTATCTTCAAGCAAATATAGTCTGAGATGCTCTTGACCCCCAATTTATGGACCCTGACTTTGTCTGAAACATAAAGACCTAAGAACAGAAAAGCAGTGAGAACGTTTTAGTCTATTTGGGCTGTGATAACAGAAGATCTGAGACTGAATAGTTTATAAAGAATAGAAATTTATTTCTCATGGTTCTGGAGGCTGGGAAGTCCCAGATCAAGGCACTGGCATTTGGTGTCTTACAAGGGCTCTGTCCTCCAGAGGGAAAAAATTCTATGAGCTCTCATGGAGAAGGTGGAAGGTAAAAGGGGAGGAATTCCCTGGGTCAAGCCCTTTTAGAAGTAGGCTAATCCCATTCTCAAGGGTGGAGCCTAACTTCTCAAAGGCTACATCTCCCATACTGTTGCGTGGGGATTATGTTTTAACATAAATTTTAGAAGGGAAATAAATATTAATGGCATATCAGAGAAGTCTCTAAAATGGCCATAAAGACCGTGAAATGAGGAAGAGTAACTCTGGACAAATGGCGCACAAAAGAACCAAAGGAAGACATGGAAACGGAGTGAGGAAGGAAGCGGAACCAATGGAATTAAGATATGAGCATTTTCTGCAGCTGTTCCTGAGCCTGAAACTCACTAGCATGGCAGTGTGAACCATGTAGTTACTATTAGGCTTACACAGCACAGCATTTAATTGTTAAATATGTGTAAATGCATAGTAATTGTAAACAACTTACGGTCCATCACATAATTTGGGATTCATAAATTCAAACAAATCCTTTCTGTTAA
This sequence comes from Alouatta palliata, assembly GCA_004027835.1. Lineage (NCBI taxonomy): Eukaryota > Metazoa > Chordata > Mammalia > Primates > Atelidae > Alouatta > Alouatta palliata. The sequence goes on from PVKV010015637.1 coordinate 20,608, forward strand.
TCTCATAAAACCATAAATTAACAGCAAACACGGCTTCTGATATTTTTAAAGAGAGGAACATGATCTAGGTAAGAAGCCAATGAGTAATTGCAACCAAGATTTGTTGTCAGGAGGGGCTGATCAGATAAAACCACCCCTCATGGGATTCTAAGTAAATAAGTCAGGATTTGTTTGGTCATCCCAAACACTTCATGTTCAAGGTAGACATTGTAAAATTCAGTAACAATGGGGAAAGATCCATGGCTTTTCATATCTGAAGATATTTTTCCTCAATCACTGTTAGATGATCTTCAAGACTATTCCACATGCTTAAGGAAAGGTTATCTTTTGGAAAGAACATTCATATTTATGCTGGTTTTAATCAAGATATAGGAAGCTCTTATTTTAAACACAATATGAAGGTAGGCAATATGGGGATATAAAAAATGCACCTCTTTGGGAATCTCAGAAAAATAAAAGGCTCAAATCTTGTTCCCAAGAAGTTTACAATCTAAGGTAAGAATTAAAACCAAAACTAACGCTTAACTCCAGGGCAGCAGGTCTGTGTTGTCTTGTTGAGACGGTACACCTGAGAGGGATGAACATGAATTTTGCTGACAGGTGGGACTTGAAGCCGTGGTGGTGTGGCTAAGGGGAAATACAGTGGCAGGTAAGAACAAAGGGGTGATGGATCTTAACTCCTGTGAACCTACACAGATTTTTTTTTTTTAATTAAAGAGGAAATAGTTTTTTTTTTTTTCTTTTTAAAGGATTGAACTTTGGAATATCCCAGAGATATCCCACCTATATTGTCTACTGAATGTGTGACCTTGGACATGTTAACCAGTCCTTCTGAGCCAAGCATATCTTCTTGTTGGAAAAAACAAACTTATAAGCATTGATCCAGACTAGCCATTCACAAATAGGAGTTTCCATCGCCTTTCTATCAATCAACTCATCTGCTAATGAAAAACTGATAAACTTGTTTGGGGAAAAATACTTTTGAAATTTTAAAATATGGTTTGATATTTTTAAAATTTTATAATTTTACCATAAACATTTTTAAAATGCAATAATTCATAAGTGAATTTAAAGAATTAAATACTGTATTTTTTACAGGGCATAAAATCAGGAGTGTAACACTCTTTATTCAAATAACAATATCTATCATCAAAGAATATCATTGCTTATGGCTTCTTGCTTTTCCCTACATTTATATTACTGTATACATTTTTACATGCATCTTTTTACATATTATTTCTTTGTACAAAAATGATCATTGCTCTTTTACATTTAAAAATATATTTGTTTGAAGAACAAATTTTGAAGATTCAACTACCCAATTTCAGGACTCATGAATCTACAGTAATCAACACAGTATGGTTTCGGCACAAGGATAAAAAGTGGATTTTTGAGGTTGGGCATGGTGGCTCACACCTGTAATCCCAGCACTTTGGGGAGGCTGAGGCGGGCGGATCACCAGGTCAGGAGTTCGAGACCAGCCTGGCTTACATAATGAAACACTGTCTCTACTAAAAATACAAAAAAATTAGCCAGGTGTGGTGGCAGGTGCCTGTAATCCCAGCTACTTGGGAGGCTGAGGCAGGAGAATCACTTGAACCCAGGAGGCAGAGGAAGATGAGCTCACACCCTAACCTCTCACAACAGAGAAAACATAAGAGCTAAAACCATAATGCTCTTGGAGAAGATGTGAGAGAACTTTACAATGTTGGCATCGGTAAAGAGTTTCTAGGCAGGACACAAAAGCATCTGCAGTAAAAGGAAGAGAAATATCAAAAACTACAACAACACATGAAAAGGTGTTCCACATTATTAGTCATCGAAGAAAACAATGAAAACATAATGAGTTCAAGCCTTCTTGAAGTGAAATAATACTGATAATATCAAATAATGATGAGTTTGTGGGACCTTTCATACATTCATGGTGAGGAGATAAAATGGTACAACCACTTTAGAAACCCTGCAGTGTCTGGTAAAGCTTAACACATGCCTATTTTATGGCCCCATTATGTCATTTTTAGGTATTTATCCAAAAGAAATGAAAACATATTCCACAGAAATACTCGTGCAACAAGGTGTATAGCATTTTTATTCATAATAGCCAAAATTGAGAATTCAAATTTTTATCAACAGAAAAATGAGTAAGCTGTAATTACACAGTAGAATATTTTTTAGAAATTTTTAAAAAGTGAATTGCTGACAAATGCAGAAACATGGATGAATCACAGAAATGAGTTGATCTAAGAAGCTGGACACAAATGGAAACATTTTGTATGATCTCATGATGATATAAATTAACATAGCTGTTGCCAATGAGCATTGAGGATTTACTGGAATGGTCCCCAAGGAGGAGTCTCTGGGGTGATAGAAATGCCTCCCTCCATCTTGATTGGGGTGCTGGTTATGGGGATATATATTTATTAAAGCACATAGACTCACACATTTAAGATCTGTGCATTTCATTGTATATAAATCTCACCTCAATTTAAATAGATAAATTTTTGCATGCCAAGGCAAACACATCAACCGCATTTGTTAAATCACTTTTTAATGCACTCTGTTGTATTAGTAACCTAAAACTGGTTTAAAATCAATGACTGTTAGGATTCTCTCTGTGACCGATTCTATGGGTTTTGCACTGCTCTCAATCTGATTCATTCCGGGCGTATGCTACCTTCTGATTTCTGTAACCATGGAGCAGCATGTCTTGTAAAAATTTACCACCATTCCTGGGTCAGCTTTCTTCTAAGCTTCTGGCAAATGCCCACACTTGGTTTAAATATCCCCTCATCTTTTTCTATATTGGACTTGGCCTCAGGATGGTATTGGAAGACTAGTTCAACTGTCTGTTAGTGTCGTATTTAGGGAATGTGGTGGAAATCTGAGGTAAAGAATAGAAATAGTTTAACAAAATAAATTACTTAAGGTTAGCAACCCAACTAAAAGCTTTTCGGGGAGTGTGGTTGCTGGCCTGCCTTCAGCACTGCTTTTTAAAGGTGTAGGTTTATTTAATTCCATGTGGTTGAGGTGAGGAGAGGAACAAGAGACCAAGAGAAGATCAATAAAAGCGAGAATAAAATAGAAAATGCAAAGTCAGGGCCAGCTGCTTGCCAGTGTGAATGAAATTACAGTAATAATCTGGATGAGTTAGAGGCCCATGATAAAAGCACAATAAATTCCCAGAAAATTAGATTACTGATTGAATCATTCAAAATTTAAAAGCTTTTTTTTTCTTTTTCTCCAAGATGGCAGAATAGAGACTTTTAGCAAGTCTCAGCCACTTGGAAATAGAAATGCAGTGCATTGAGATGAATTCTGAGAGCTTTAATTCAAGAAGGAAAATGAGAATCCAGTGTATTTATAAAGGACACCCCAGATCCTGGGGAGGAGAATGTGGGCAAACAGCCCCTGTGACAGCATCTGGCTGATAAAAGCAGATCTCTAGGCATTCAGAGCACCTTCTCCCCTGAAACAGCAACCTGAGCCACCCCACCTTTCCAGAACAGAGATCCTCATGCAGGTGGAGCCTTTCCACTCCAGGCCCAGGCAGCTCTCCAGGCCTCTGGAACACTGACTCTCCTAGATTAGGCATTTGGATGCCCCACATCTCCATGCAGAGAAGTTGGAGCCAAGGATATTTCTAAGCTCCATGCCTAGACACACCTCTGGGGACGTGATGGTCACCCACTGAATTCTCCTTCAGTGTTGGTGCTGATGCCTGCTACTGGGGAATCTGTAGGTGGACCTGCCTGGTCTGGCCTCACCCATCTTGGTCTCCAGCCCTGTGGAGAGTTCAGACCACAGTGAACCCAACAAATCAACCCATTGCCTACGGCAACAAAGAGCTTCTCCCAGTAAACAAAAATAAAGTATATACCCAGCCATGCTGGCTGATGTGGCAATTACCTGTAAACACCATCTACTGGCTTGTACGCCAAAGAGCACAGTGCAGTCTAAAACCACCGACAGAAGTGCATAGGGCTACAGAATTAAAGTCGAAAGACTTTACCCAGCATGCTCTGCATGGAGAGAAGGAAAAGGAAAAATAGGTATATTTTAGAGAAGGAAAGAAAAAGAAAAATTTCTACTCACATGAATGTAATTACAAAACTCAAAAGTGCCAGTGTCTCTAGATCAGAAGAAACCAGCACAAGAATTCTGGCACCATAAAAATCTAAACATAGCGATACCACCAAAGGATCACACTAGCTTTCCAGCAGTTGTTAACCAACATGGAAACTAAGAGGTCTCATTAAAAATTCTAGGCATGGATTTCAAGGAAGCTCAATGAGATCTAAGACTAGTTTGAAAATTAATGCAGAGAAACTTCTATGGCCACCGTGGAAATGAAGGAAGAGAAAAACGTCTTAAAAAGAAATCCATCAGAGCTTCTGGAATTGAAGAACTCACTTAAGGAATTTAAAAACACAATTGACAGCTTTATCAGTGGACTAGACCAAGTAAAAGAAAGAATTTCAAAACCTGAAGACTGGTCTTTTAAACTAACTTGGTCAGACAAAAATAAAAGGAAGTAAAAGGAAGAGAAATAACAAAACGACAACAAAAAAGATTTTTAAAGGATAAACAGAGCCTTTGAAAAATCTGGGATTATGTCAAGCCACCAAATCTGTAGATTATTGGCATTCCTGAGAAAGAATGAGAAAACATAAACAACCTGGAGAACATATTTTAAGAAATAATTCAAGGAAGTTTTCATAATCTTGCTAGAGAGGTAGACATCCAGATACAAGAAATACAGAGAACATGTGCAAGATGTTAACAAAATGAACATCACCAGAGCAGATAGTCACCGGACTGTCCAAGGTTAACATTAAAGAAAAAAAATATTAAAGACAGCTAGAAACAAAAGTTTGGATGTACAAAGGGAAGCCTAAACCTTACAAACCAGGAGAGATTGGAGGCCTATTGTCAGCATTTTTAAAGCAAATAAATTCCAACCAATAATTTTATATCCTGCCAAACTAAGCTTTGTAGGTGAAGAAGATATAAAATATTTTCCAGAAAAGCAAGTGATAAGGGAATCAGTTACTATTAGATCAGCCTTCCAAGAGATCTTTAAGGGAGCTCTAAACATGGAAATGAAATAATGATACCTGCTACCACAAAAATACACTTAAGTACAGGGTTCACAGACCTCATAAAGCAATCATACAGTAGAAACTACAAAGCAATCAGCTAACAATTCCACAATGGGATCAAAACCTCACATATGAACATTAACTTTGAATGTAAATGGTCCAAATGCCCCACTTAAAAGGCACAGAGTGGTAAGTTGGAAAAAAAAAAAGAAAACTAAAACAAAAATCAAGATTCGTCTATCTGCTTTCTTCAAGAGACCCACCTCACATATAATGACACTGATAGGCTCAAAGTAAAGGGTTAGAGAAAAATCTACCACAAAAATGGAACACACAAAAGAATTCTTATATCAGACAAAACAGACTTTAAGCAAAACCATAGTTATAAAGACAAAGAATGGCATTACATAATGATACATGGTTCAATTCAACAAGCAGGCTCAACTATCCTAAATATATATGCAACTTTAGAGTAGCCAGATTCATACAACAAGTAATGCTAGATTTACAAAAAGACTTACATAGCTACATAATAATAGTAAGAGACTTCAACATTCCACTGGCAGCATTAGGCAGATTAAGGCAAAAAACTAACAAAAATATTCTGGATTTAAATTTGACAGTTGATCAGTTGTGCCTGATAGACATCTACAGAACATTCCATCCATCAACCACAGAATATGCATTCCTCACATCTGCACATGGAACATGCTCCAAGATCAAATCACATGCTTGACTACAAAGCAAGTCTGAATAAACTAAAAAAAAAAAAAAAAAAAGCAGAAATCATATCAACCACACTCGTGAATCACAGTGGAAAAAAACAGAAATCAATACCAAGAAGATCTCTCAAAACCATGCAATTACAGGGAAATTAAGCAACTTACTCTTGAATGATTTCTGGATAAACAATGAAATTAGGGCAGAAGTAAAAAGAATCACTGAAAAACAATGAAAACAGAGATACAGCATATAAAAATCTATGGAATGCAGCGAAAACAATATTAAAAGGAAAGTTTATAGTGCTAAACGCATACCTCAAAAAGTCAGATCTCAAGCTAATGATCTAACATTACATCTAGAGGAACTAGAAAAATGAGAGCAAACTAACCACAAAGCTAGCAAAAGAAATGAAATAAGTAAAACCATAGCAGAACTGAATGAAACTGAGACCCCAAAACCATACAAAGAATCAATGAAACCAAAAATTGTGTTTTTTAAAAGGATAAACCAGATTGATAGACTGCTAGCTAAATTAACAAAGAAAAAAAGAGAAGATCCAAATGAGCACAATCAGAAACAGCAAATGTGACATTACAATCAATCCTGCAGAAATACAAAAGATCCTTGGAGACTATTCTGAATACCTCTTTGCACAAAAACTAGAAAACTAGAAGAAATGAATGAATTCCTGGAAACACACAAACAGACCAATATTGAGTCACAAAATTGAATCAGTAATAAAAAAACCTACCAACCAAAAAAAAAAAAAGGACCTGGACCACAAGGACTCACAGTCAAATTCTATTCAACACACAAAGAAGAGCTGCTGGTACTAATTCTACAGAAACTATTTAAAAAATCAGGAGGAAAGACTTTTGCCTAACTCCTTTTATAAAACCAACATCACTCTGATAACAAAACCTAGCAAAGACACAACAAAAAGAAAACTACAGGCCAATATCCCTAATGAATAGAGACACAAAAATACTCAACAGAACGCTAGCAAACCAAATCCAACAGTACATCAAAAAGCTAATTCACCATAATCAAGTAAACTTCATTTCTGAGATGCAAGTTTTGCCCAATACATTCAAATCAATGTGTGATTCACCACATAAGCAGAATTAAAAACTAAAATCATATAGTCATCTCAATAGACATGGAAAAAGCTTTAGATAAACTTCAACATCCTTTCATGTTAGAAACACTAAACTAAATCGGCATTGAAAGAGCAAACCTCAAGATAAGAGCTATTTATGACAAACTCACAGCCAACATCACACTGAATGGGCAAGAAGTGGAAGCATTCCCCTTAAGAACTAGAACAAGACAAGGATACCCTTTCTCACCACTCCTATTTAACCTAGTATTGGAAGTGTTAGCCAGAGCAATTTGGTAAGAGAAAGAAATAAAAGACATCCAAATAGGAAAAGAAGTCAAACTATCTCTCTTTATGGACAACATGATTTTATACCTAAGAAACACTAAAGACTCCACCTAGGCTTCTGGAACTGATAAATGACTTCAGCAAAATTTCAAGAACAAAATCAATGTACAAAAATCAGTAGCATTTCTACACACCAATGACATTCAACTGAGAGCAAAATCAAGAACACAATCTCATTTACAATAGCTCCCCCCTACACATACACACAAAACAAAAATCTAGGTATGGATCTGGCCAAGGAGGTAAAAGGTCTCTATAAGGGGAACTACAAAACACTGCAGAAATAAATCATAGATGACACAAACAAATGGAAAAACATCCCATGCTCATGGATGGGAAGAATTCATATGAAAATGGCCATACTACCCAAAGCAATTTACATATTCAATACAATTCCCATCTAGCTACCAATGTCATTTTTTTTCTTAAAGAAAGAGAGAAAGAAAGAAGAAAAAAAAGAGAATGAAAGAAAGGTAGAAAGAAGAAGAAAAAGAGGGAGAGAGAACGGGAATCTTGCTCTATTGCTTAGGCTAGAATGCAGTCTAAAAATGGGTATTGAAAATCTCTTTTATACTAATTGTGTTATACAATGGAGGTAGGAAGGAATAAGGGGGAAAATAACAAACAGCCAACCAATATTTCATTTAAATCTATGAAATGCTATGCAATTTCTGGGGAGTAATTTACTTCCAATTATGTGGTCACTTTTAAAGTAGACGTGATGTGTTACTGAAAAAAATTGTATGTTTTGTAGATTTGGAGTAGAGAGTTCTGTAAATGTTTATTAAGTTTACTTGTTCCAGGTCTGAGTTCAAGTCCCGGGTATCCTTGTTAACCTTCTGTCTCATTGATCTGTCCAATATTGACAATGTAGTGTTAAAGTCCAATGTCATTTTTTTATAGAACTAGAAACAGGTATGCTAATCTTCATATGAAACAAAAAAAGCCCAAATAACCAAAGCAATTCCAAGGAAAAAAAAGAAAGAAAAAAGGAAAGCAAAAAAAGAAACAATATCAGAGATTTCACATTACCTGACTTCAAACCATACTATATGCTACAGTAACCATAACAGCCTGGATACTGGTACAAAAACAGACATGTAGACAAATGGAACAGAATAGATAACCCAGAAATAAAGCTGCACACCTACAGCTATCTTATTTTTAACAAAATTGACAAAAATAAGCAAAGAAGAAAGAACTCCTTGTTCAATAAATTGTGTTGAGATAGCTGGCTAGCTATATGCAGAATAAAAATGTACCCCTACTTTTTACTGTATACAAAAATTAACTCAAAATGGATTAAAGATTTAAATGTAAGACCTCAAACTATACAAATTCTAGAAGAAAACAACATTCTGGATATTGGCCTTGGGAAAGAATTTATGACTAAGAATTTATGACTAAACAAAAAATGACAAGTGTGATGAAATTAAACTAAAGGCCTTCTGCACACCAAAAGAAACCAACAACAGAGTGAACAGACAGCTTACAGAATGGGATAAAATATTCACAAACTATTCATTCAACAAGGGACTAATATTCATATTCTACAAGAAACTTAAATAGTTGAACAAGCAAAAAACAACCCATTAAAAATGGGCAAAAGATATGAACAGACACTTCTCAAAAGAAGACATACAAGTGACCAACAAACATGAAAAAATGTCCATCATCCTTAATCATCAGAGAAATGCAAATCAAACTACAATGAGACACCATCTCACATCAGTCAGCATGATATTATTAAAATGTCAAAAATCAAGAGATATAGACAAGGCTGTGGGGAAAAGAGAACAGCTTATACACTATTTGGGAAAATGTAAACTAGTGCAGCCACTGTGGAAAGCAGTTTAGAGATGTCTTATAAAACTTTGAACTACCATTTGACCCAGCAATTTCATTACTGGGTATGCATCTGAGATAAAATAAATCATTTTACCAGAAGACATCCATACTCACATGTTCATTGCAGCACTATTCACAATAGCAAAGCTGTGGAATAAACCTAGGTGCCCATCAACAGTGGACTGGATAAAGAAAATGTGGTACATATACACCATGGAATACTACACAGTCATGAAAAAGAAAGAAATCACGTCCTTTGCAGCGACATGAATACACTTGAAGACCATTATCCTAAGAAAATTAACACAGCAACAGAAACTCATATCCTTCTTGTTCTCACTCATAACTGGGAACTAAACATTAGGTAGTCATGCACACAAAGATGGCAACAGTAGAAATTGGGAGCTACTAGAGGGAGTGGAAGGGAAGGGAGAAAGGGTTTAAAAAAACTATTAAGTACTATGCTCAGTACCTAGTGTTGAGATCAGTTGTACCCGAAGCCTCGGCATCATGCAATATATACAGGTAACAAATGTATACCTGTACCCTATGAATCTAAAATAAAAGTTAAATTAAAAAAAATACACAAAATTTTAAAGCTATAGAAATCACAATTTTAGAATAAAGAGCATTTTTTATTAAATTTGCTAATTTAACTTTCATTTAAGGCTGTTATAAAAAATTTTAATAAAATAAATATACATATGTGTGTATATAGATACATATGTGTGTATATATCATCTTCAAGCCATCCTAACGTTATACCCAAATCTTTCATTTTTCCAAGCATTTTCTCTTCCAGCATGCTTAATATTTTTGTTACCATGACAACATGTATTATAATTCCTTTTTTTTTTTCTTACAGTGTTGCACTAAGGATTGGTTGAGAAAGTACAATAAAAAGTCTCCTAATTCTTTCATTTGATTATACATGTTCATCTTCTTTTACACCTAAAGGATTTTTAAAAACCCATCACAGGTTAACCAGATTTGCAAAGATAGGAACAGTGGTGCAATGATTTTCTTGATGTGGAAATTTTATACTGAAACATTGAGTAAATGGATGAGAAGGCATTAACTATCAGTGAGTTGAAAAGGAAATGAAACTTCCTCCTTTAAGACAGAATTGTACCAGAAGGGAGGGGCCACTTTGTTTACAGCTGAGCAGCAACTGAAACCAGATCAGCATTTGGTACAAGTTTAGAGCATTTTTGAAACATTCTATTATCTGTATGGATAAAAAAAGGACACCAGTTGAATAGAAGAAAAGAATGATCATATTCTGACATCTCAATATCTGCTTCTGAATTTGAAATGTGATTTAATTAAGGAGTGGCAAAGGGTAGGTTATGAAGCAGGAGATGACTCCTTACCAGTTAATCTTGGGGGAAAAAAAAAAACATTTATCTGCCCAGTGCTGTCAACTTTCATAAGCACAAATAACAGGCCAGAAGCCTGCAACCCTATTTCCCACATAGCTGATCAGCAGTTATGAAATCACTGTGATTAAACCTGACCTCTTTAATGTGTCCTTTTATAGAGAAACCCTGGAAAACAATAAATAGAACATTAATAGATACCATAATCGCAAAAAAAAAAAAAAAGATTTCACCAATAAACCTCCAATAGAAATGCAAACATCATTTTCTCTGGACTTCTGTTCTGCTCTCAATTATGAAGATTGTACAACTCAGGAAATTAGGACCATTCCAAATTTGCCTTTGGTAAAGAGATTTGGAAGTAAAATGTTAGGGATTATTATTTACAATTTCATGTCCATTTGTACTCTATAGAAAAGAGGTCTGAGAATTTTCCAAACTTGAAAATGTGGTTCATTTGACTATTAAAAGAAAAGAACTATCACAGTTTTTATAATTCATAGTATACTTTTCTAAAATTCTGCTCTGTGTTAATGAATTAAAATATACTCCAAGCTGTTTTGAAATATAAAGTGCCAAGTTGCTGTGTAATATTATCAAGTTCCAAAGACAGAAGAAATAAGTAAGCATTTAATTCTCATTAATGTATATAACTTGGTTTTGATTTTTTATTCCCACTGTTGAATAAGTCAGATCTTCTGTCTTTTATTTATTTATTTATTTTTTTGAGGCAGAGTTTTGCTCTTTTCACTCAGATGGTGTGATCCTAGCTCATTGTAACCTCTACCTCCCAGGTTCAAGTGATTCTTCTGCCTCCCAAGTAGCTGAGATTACAATATGCGCCACCAAGCCAGACTAATTTTTGTATTTTTAGTAGAGATGGGGTTTCACCATGTTGGTCAGGCTGGTCTCTAACTCCAGACCTCAGATGATCCACCTGTCTCAGCCTCCCAAAGTGCTGGGATTACAGGTGTGGGCCACCACACCCAGCAGATCTTCTGTCTTGACAATATACATTATTACATAAAAAAAATTTTTTATATTTCCCTATATTTGTTTTCAATAGGACACAAAATCATTAAACAGTAGTTATGAAAAAATAAAATAAAGAAAGAATGTTATAGAACCAGACTTAGGCACATCATGATTCTAAAATTCAACAAACCCAGAACTTTCCTTTGTATTATCTGCCTTGATTTGAACACAGGAAAAAAAAAAAAAGGAGAGTTTTGGAAGATTAAAAAAAAAAAAAAAGTGATTCAGTCCTTATGGTACCTGAGAAAGTGTCAACATAATAACAAGCAGAGGGAGATTCTCTAAAAGGAAATGACATTTATTCAGGGATATGCACATCATAGTAAGCTATATCTGTATCCCAGGGAGGTAAGGGAATATGAAAGTTTTTAAAGAAATAAATGAGCAAAACTGCCTAATTGTTGTAATAAAAGCCCACCTTATCCTACCTTAGCCCACCTCTGCCCTACTGTGTATGAATTCTGTCCATGGGTGACTTTTTCCTGTGCAAAGCTTGGATTCTATGCAAGCGACACAAAGAGAAGGCCAATGTGCTTTGTCCCCCTGAGTAACATCATCTTATACAAGCCGTGCAGGCAAACATCCTCCTCCCAAGGCCAGGCTCCTTGCAGGCACCTTACTCCTCCAATTTTAGGACAGATTAGGGCTTGGAGCAGTTTGGCAGAATGATGCCAGGGTTCCTCTGCTTTGGTGGACTCAGTGGCTATGTTCTTATCTCCAGGAAATTCGATTTGGATAGCAACCCATCAGCACATATTAATCTTAAATGCCAACCGTAAGAAGGTGTTCATGCCTTCTTCACGTTTCCCTGCAAAATATCCTTCAAATGTCCCAGAAGTCTCCAGCATTATGCAGTATTTTTTAAGCTTAACTTTATCTTTCCTCTGTGCCTCCTACTGTGCCATCTTTTCATTTGCCTTGATATGGGCTCCAATTCTAGCCTAGGGTTTCATCAGCCAAAAAGAAGAATGTGTTTCACAAAGAATCTGAGAAATTTCAGATGACCCTCAAGCACAGCAAGTCCAAGTATCAGGATACACAGTTAAGGGGTAAGACAAATGTCTTCTCTTTTTCTAAAATTAAGTTTAATTTATATTCAGTCCCATTTCCACTAATGGTAGAAACCACCCCCAGCCCAAAATTATGACAGTGTTAAAGTTTCCCGTAACTTAGATGCAATGTGAGGGCAGGTATTCGGCTTTAACTTCCAATATAAGACAGATATAACACTGTGCAGAAAATAGAAAAAAAATCTATTTTATTCTGTTGGCATATAGTCACTACACAAGGTGTTTTAAAACCAAATGAAGGAGAGGAGCTCTAATACAATTAACTAATTTCCATGTACACTGAACAATCTTAAAGCTATGTATGGGAAAACGTATACTATATTAAATATATAAAGTATGTTAAATATTTTAACCTCCTGGTGAGTGGTTATTAACAAGAAATAGTAAATCCTGACCAAAATAATTAGACTAGATCATTGCTGTAACATGGATTATTACTGCATCAACAAATTCATACTACAGGTCAAATCATACAGCCTGAAGAATAACAACTATGAATAAAGGAACAAACTATAATTATGATGAGTTAAGAAACTGGAAATCTACCAACATCATGTTTTAAATGTCTTTTAAACAAGTATTTGCTAATGGAATTGAACTAAGGAATACTAAGGGAAGTAAGTTGGACATGTCTAGCATCCTCAAGGAAGACAGAATAGAAGGACTGTGAACGAAGGTGCAGAGCTTCCACCTGAAGAAGAAATAGACCCCTGGGCCCAAGGCTGAAGACTGTGACCTTGCAAAGCATTCTGGGCCTTCAGACTGTTGACTGTTAAATGTGGTGCTAGACACAGCAATACCTTTAACACACTTCCTGTTGGCTCTGTGATACATAGATTTCCCCAGAGTCTTTTCTGTGGAAAACTGAGTTTGTGAGGGTGTTCTTGAAAAGGAGCTACATGGTCAAACAGCCTAGGATGCATGGCAGTGCTCTTAGCCCGCATGGCACAGGGAGAAGAGCTCTGATGTGAAATCCAGATCAATATCTTTCAACCTAGTATTTACCAGATTGTTTGGAGCATTCAGCCTATTTTTTTTTAATCGCATTTATTAACATCATATAGAACTGATATTCTGAGGAGCACCTTGGAAATGCTGATCTTGATCTACGTTTCAAGGTGTATAGGCAATTTTTTTAAGTAAATTTATGATTTTACCTTTAACTACTATGTAGTTTTATTATAAAATTTTTAGCAGAATGACAACCAGTGGTTAATAGCAACTTGAACACCCAAGAAAGTGCTCATTTCTCAGGAGGACTCCTCTGCTAGATCACTGACAACTCAAGTTTTTAATTCTCTATCCCAGATGCCATCTTGGTGTGGCTCTTAGGAAACAGTCTGTCCTCATCCCTGTTGATATGTTTTCCAGGGTGCTGCAGCTCTCTGACATACAAAGTAAAAGTGGTACTGAGAGCTGCAGTTGCACCTGCTCCCTGAGAAAGCTGAAATACTTTAAGGAAGAGGAAATTTTCATGCCACTCCCTTTGCATTCTGATGCTGGGGAATGCTGGGAAGATGGCTCTTCCTGGCAAAGGACATACCAAACATCTTTGAATATAGGGAAAGAAGCAACCCAGGACTAAGTATGGGGTGTGGACTAGACAGGTTTTATTTGCTTCACATAACAACATAGAGGAAATTAGAGAATTATAAAAGGAAGAAAGAAGGGAGATCTGAAAGAAGACCCTGGCTGTGACCAGTGGAAGAGGCCTTGAAAGGTTTTTTAGAACAAGGATATAAAATATTCTACTTTAATATGTTTGCACTAGTGCATTGTAAATATTCTTCCCAACTCTTCCACAGTCTTCCAAGAGCTCCATCAACATGTCTCTGTGTACTTCTCAATGCTGTCCTAGTTGATACGTGAGCCTGAATAACTACAGGTACTAACTACACTCTGCTTTTATGTCTCTGTGTATAGAACCAGAGAAGCTGACTGAGGCCGGATGGAGTTCAGGCCAGAAGTGACCAATTAAAATACACTTAACTCCATATGGGGGCTGATTGGGAATAGCTCTACCCAAGCTGACTAAAGCTTCACAGGGCCAGGTGGATCTCAAGAGGCAGCATACCAATAAAAGTTCAACTTAGTGCTGATCATCAGAGAAGTGCAATATAAAGCAAGTACTTCTGACTTATCAAAGTCAGGGAGAACATTTTAGTGATAGTATCAAGTATGAGTGTGAGTGAAGGGCAGAGAGAAAACAGCCTTGTTTTACTTAGCTGCTGAAAGTGTAAATTCACAACCTTGTATAACGCACTGGGCACGGTGTATCAAATATCTTAAACATAACTGTGTATGTTAACTTGGGAATAGGAAATTACCTACAGGAACAGAAAATCATTGAAAATCTGTGGGCATTCATATATTTTACAGAATTATTTATAAGAACAAAAATAGATATACTCTAAATGCTTAATAAAGGAGATTGATTAAAATACTCATTTTGCAGTAACACAATATTTCACTTCTTTCCTTCTCGCCCTTCTCTTCCCTTCCTGCCTCTCCATATGTACATGTGTATGAGAGTGCACATGTACATATGGAGAAGCAGGAAGAGCAGAAAGGCACATCAGACTCAGGCACAAAAGAGGATTCAGAGTAGTATTGATGACTTTATTTTTTAGATAATTAAAAAAAAACTTTTTAGATTTTTTGTGTCATGTTCACTTTTTTTCCCTTTTTTGTAGAGACGGAGTTTCACTATGTTTCCTAGTCTGGTCTTGAGCTCCTAGGCTGAAGCGACCCTCACATCTTGGCCTCCCAAAGTGCTGGGATTACAGGCATGAGCCATCATAATTGTCCTTTTTGT
This sequence comes from Alouatta palliata, assembly GCA_004027835.1. Classification (NCBI taxonomy): domain Eukaryota; kingdom Metazoa; phylum Chordata; class Mammalia; order Primates; family Atelidae; genus Alouatta; species Alouatta palliata. The sequence continues at coordinate 36,024 of PVKV010015637.1, forward strand.
CATATTATATACCCACTTTATGAAGGAATAGGACTTAAACCTTGAGAGTAAAGTGAAGTTTGACTTAATACAAGACTGACTGAACCTCCGGCTTTTATTTGATCAATCATATTTTGGGACAGTATGCAGTTTCAAAAAGCACAAATGCAAATATATTCTAAGTGAAATGCACTGTGGGCATATTTTCTATTCCAAATCTAATATGTTTTGACCTCACTAGCAGGTTGCATTTTAAAAAGCAGAAATACTTTTATATAAAGTAATCTTTATTTTTCATAATCAAAAGAATTTATTTCAGACTATTCTAACCCACACTTATGGTCTACAGCTAACCAAAGAAACTCTGGAAACAGGAGGGGGAGGGGGAGAAAAGAAGAAACATCTGTCTTGAGATTAAAGAGTAAAGAAAATAAAGGCAGACACCCAGGCAAAGACCTGTGCCTCCTCTTACACAGTAAGCATTTCCTTCAGTTGTCAACTCATGTTTAAATAAAATTATTTAAGGCAGTTGATCTCCATTTATTCAACCTTCTCTCTAAAACGGTTTTTATTATGGAATCTCATTAAGTCACATGAACAGCTGCACCAAGTTGTTATGGCAACAGGAATTTTAAAGGTAAATTAATTTTGCTACAAGGTGTTATTAAGAGCAGGTAAGGGTGGCCTTGAATAATAATGGCTCCTCTCCGCTCTGCAGAGCATGACAGCTCCCACTGAGCTGCAATGGGAAGAGAAACATCGTTGATTTATTGTCATCTCTTAACAATTCTTATAGGAAATGTGACCATAAATTGTGCTGGTTTTATTGCAAATTTGTATATCCCACTTTTAATCCTCCATAAAATTATAGATTGAAGGAGTTCTTCAGCTCATCAGTCCGTTGGTTTCTGATGAACTTATACAAGAGTAGCTACCATTAGCTAGTTCCCTTGTGAAATGATGATATATTCCTAGAGAGCTTTATGTTATGGAAAAGTGTGACCTTTCGATTTTAGAAAAAGAAGTTAGAAAAAACCTCAAATTTAAATTCACGTTACACCTAAGTGAGCACGCAGATGAGAAAAGAAATTTAGCAAGTAGCTTCTAAATTGGGATCAGAGATAAGTTCTGAGTTTCATCTGCACAAGTCTTGTAGAACTGTTCCAGCTTCTAGATTTACTACATTTGTATCTTCCAGTGTCTGCTTCTGTTTGTTAGTTTTGTTTTTGTTTTTGTTTTGATTTTTTACACTAGTCCTAGAAAAGTATTCCATGGTCAAATAATTATGGGCTATCATTCATAACTTAGGTCACAGAGCAATTTAGCAGATTAAAAGCCCTGCCAAGTCCTGCTAAAAATGAGCTAATCTTGATTGTTTTTCACCCCATATTTTATAGACACTTCTTGTCATGGAATGTGTTTTTAAGTATCTCATTAGTTTTGAGTAAAATTTATTAACGTAAGGTGAACCTACTTTGAGAAATGCTCCTTAGATTAACATCTTGAGGTCAAAATTACTAAACATTACTATACTTGAAAAAAATCACTTCAAGTTTAGAAATATCTGTTTTCCTTTAACTAAATTCTAGTGCCGAAAGGACCATTATCTCTTCTGCTCCTTCTTTTAAAAGTGTGTATTATGTGTCTCAAACACTGACCAAAGAGCATTGCAGAGTCATAACATAGAACCTGGCCACATCCTCTCTACTGGTGCAAAACACACATGTGTTCTTACATGTACAAGGCACACATGCATGCACATACACATCCATGAACCCACACACACCCACATACATATTCCAAGAACAAAAAGTGGTGGAAAAAATGGCTACTCTGATTATTTTCAAGCAGTGTGTTTCAGTATAAAGAAAAAACTCATCACTAGGCCTGCAAAAGAGTTCTATGAGATAACAATCTGGAATTTCTGGGAGTGAAGCTGAAACAATATAGAAAGCAGCAGAGCAAGTGAGGTGGTTTTGATGCATTAAAACATGGTGCCCTCTTTCTCTGAGAAACACTGATGGAATTCACACAGGGCTTGGCAGCTGGGAGTGGCAGATAATTTGTAAACTCTCATAGAGACATCACCAGCAGGAATCTGGCCAAAACCAAGCAAACGAAAACAGACAGACACAGAAGAGTAGGGTGACATTTTGCTTCCTTCACGAACATGGTGGTTAAGGATTTCTAACCATTTAAAAAAAAATTTGTCTGGGTCATCTGTCCTTGATAAAATGTACACTCAGCATATTATACATCTGAAAGAAAAAGTAATTTGAAAAACTGACTAATTTGAAAAAGCACCAAACCAGTAAGGTTATTTCCCATGAGATTCCTTAAAGAACTAAAGGTAAATCTACCTGCCATTCCACTCCTGGGTATCCACCCAGAAGAAAAGAAGTCATTATATGAGAAAGATATTTGCACGAGTATGTTTATAGCATCACAATTTGCAATTGCAAAAATATGGAACAAGCCCAAATACACATCAGTCAAAGAGCAGATAAAGAAAATGTGATATATATTTACCATGGAATACTACTAAGCCCTAAAAAGGAATGAAACAATGGCATTTGCAGCAACCTGGATGGAATTGGAGACTATTATTCTAAGTGAAGTCACTCAAGAATGGAAAACCAAACATCTTATGTTCTCAATCATAAATTGGAGCTAAGCTATGAGGACATAAAGACGTAAGAGTAAACAATGGATTTTGGAGAATTGGAGGAAAGGGTGGGAGGGGGTGAGGGATAAAAGACTATATATTGGGTACAGTGGAAACTGCTCAGGTGATGGGTATACCACTAAAGAACTTATTCATGTAACCAAACACCACCTGTTCCCCAAAATCCTATTGGAAAGGAAAGTAATTTCCCATGAATATCTGTGCACACCTAAAATATATGCATAAAGTTATATTAATATTCCTCACATCCACACCTTTTGAGATCACTAGAAAGAATATTTAGAAAAAAAAAGAAATTCAGACAAAAGTGGTTTTTCAAGCTGAGTCCTGAAAGCAACAGGAAGTAGCATCCTCTGATTACTCAGCAGTAAGTTCTTGTGGCTCCTTTTTTACACCAGGCAGTCAAGTAGGGACAGCTGGTACTGCCAGGGACCAGGCTACATTTTGGGAGCTGGAAGGAGCATCATGAGTAAGGCTCGAGTGAGGAAGCTCATCGGGTTCGTGGGATGCAGCCCATGAAAGGGATGAAGGAAGAGGACCCCCTGGTCAGGGCAGGGCGTCACAGTAGAGAAGAGCAGCCAGTGCAGGGGACGGGGCAAATGTGAATCTCAAAGCAGAAGCAAATACAGGCAGGTGCAAACCCGAGCACTGTGCTCGGCCTCATCAATATGGATTGCAAAACAGCAGTCTTTACTGGGGGCTTGTTATAGACAAGACACTGCTATGGGAAGGGGGTACGTAGAGGCAACAAGTCAAAATGCCTGCCTTACAGACAGGGTACGGACTGATTCATGTGCTGCATGATGACCATGCATCAGTGAAGGACTGCATATTCTACGGTGGTCCCATAAAATTATAGTACCATATTTTTACTGTATCTTGTACATGTTTAGATATGTTTAGGTACACAAATACCATTGTGTACAACTGCCTACAGTATTCAGCACAGTCATATGCCATCCAGGTTTGTAGCCTAGGAGCACAGGCTACATCATACAGCCCAGGTGTGTAGTAGGCTATACCATCTAGATGTGTGTAAGGACACTCCATGATGTCACACAATGACAAAAATCGCCTAACAGCACGTTTCCCAGAACATGTCCCCAACATTAAGCAATGCATGACTGTAGTTGAAAAGGGTGATTTAACAACATAAAGCAGTGGGTGGCAGTCAATATTTATAAGGGGTCTGAGGTGAAAGTGTTCTGTGAAGAGATTGCTGGTTTCCTATTGTTCGTTTCGGGTCCATCTATGCTGTGCTTTCGGAAAAAAGTTGTTAGCCCTAACCTCCAACATATTCAGTGCATTTGGAGCAATGCGCTTCTGATGAACAGAGAAAATATCATATTCTGTGGGTGAGATTTTTTTTCTCCATTCTCTAGTTAGTTGTTATCCAATAACATGAAGTCTTAGAATTTAAGTTAATGAACATGTATTATGGATGCAGCTTCCAGAGTAATGGGACAGATGAGTAAAACAGTCTTTGCCTTCAGGAGTTATGAAACCTGAAGCACAACAGAAGTGTAAAAAAAAGACTGCCACAGAGCTCAGATGAAAGGAGACACATAATGAATGTGTCTTCGGGGCGCACAGACAGGGTTATGTGGGAGGGCTCGGGGAAACCGTTAATGGAGGTGATGGCTTCAGATGAGCCTTCAAGAGGAGTGGTCACTAGAAGGAGAAAAGATCCCCGAGGACAGGCAATGCCAGCAGCTGAGGCCAGATGGCGAGGAAGGGCTGGTGCCTCCTCCCCGAGGAAGGGGAGGAGTCATCACTCTGTCGGAGCCGGGGAGCTCTTGTACAGAAGCCACGGCTGCCCCAGCTGATGGAACCACATTGCAGGAAACCTCCAAAGCCACACAGGGTTCATCTACTTCTCAAAAGGCAAAAAACGACTGGTGGGAGGTTTTGAGCCAGAAAAAGACAGTATCAGTTATCTCCAAACCAAAATATTTTTAACATGGTGCAAGGTTTCTAGATAAATCAGGAAACTGGATAATGACTCAGAAAGAGTGGCAAGAGGATGTCAGCATCGTGGAGGTGAGAGGTGCCCTGACCCAAGTGGAGAGAGAGGAACCAGCTTTTCTATCTCTGTTTGTCTTATTCATAAAAGAAACTCCCTGCTAATATCACATCCTGCACTCATTTTTTTTTTTAAATCAGTTCTTGGGTTAGACATTATATGGCTTGCAGTGAAAACGGTAAAATGCTTTGTTCTTATTGTTGTAATTTCAATAACAAATATGGAATCGAACAACAAAACGGCCTACACAATAAAAATAGCTGTTAACCCATTTTACCAGCTCTGCGGCCAAATTATATTTTTATAAATTACAGTTCCAGTGGAGGCAAACGTGCTCACAAGTTCCTTGTTAACAAGGTCACCAGTATAATTTGAATATTTTCCACAGCTGTTGCTCTCACACCTAAAGAGGGAAACAGCTCCAGCTATGTAGGGCAAGTGAACGAGAATGCTAATGAGTCTAACAGATTGGTTCAAAATAGAAGCATAAACCTTCAATTCATGAGGACACGGCGGTTATGAAACCAAGCCGAGGAGATGGTCTGTGTTGAGCAATTCAACAGTGCAACATCGTTCGAATATTTGACATAGTTCTTGACTCAGACTTGGCAAAATATGTCCGCTATAAATAGAGGAATGAGGTAAAAGGTTATGAGAGACTATATAATTCCAGAAACATGAATTTCACTTTTGGAAGAATCCACAAAGAATACATTGAAAACATGCTTCGTGCACGCTCCTTCACTGAATTTCTGTATAAAGTGTATTGGCAGCAGTATCATGTTCTAAATAGCAGAGATAAAACTGCAAATTCACAATCATACGAGTTGATATTAGGTAATTAAGATGATAAAAACTGAATTTGATGATAAGAATCAATTGCTTGATTCACAAAATCAGTTGGTTTACTATTGCGTTTAAGTGGAGATGAAGTAAACTTCAGTCACATTCCTAAATGATGAATCTTTATTGTTGCTAGTCTTTTCCATTCTATCTGCACTGAGAAACTAGTTTTTGGAACTCACTGTAACGGCTATGCAATGGGAACAGGCTGAACCCCTGAGGAAGAGGGAAATAGGATTTGCACAAGGAAGACGCCCAAGTGCAGGATCTGACGTGGTGTGAAAAGCAATGGGGCTTTGACTGCAGTACTGAGGCATGATGGAAATGCCACCAGATTCCTACCAAAGCACACACTGTGAATGTGGACATTATACTAAAGTGAATAACAAGTAAGGGGCAAGAACTTGCAGTGGCATTAAAGTCTAACAGATTCCTGCTCCCAAAGAATTCCCTGCAAAATGCATTGAGATGATTATTCTCACATCAATTCCCTGGCATTCAGAGGAAAAGAAAAGTTTAAAAAAAAAATCACAAAATTAAAAACCGATGCCTTTAAATACTCCAGGCAATTGACTTGGGATGTTACACGTTTTGAAGCCAGACTCGGTACTTTTTGGTATACTGGGGGCAGAACCTCACTGGTACTAAGCTTACTTGATGATTTGGTGTGTTGAGCACAGAGCTTTCCCTGGTTCATAGCTTATTTCTAAGTTTCTGTTAATTGTTGCACATCAGCTGTAGGAAAAGCAGGCATCTTGAGAAGTCCTGGTAATTCTTCCAGAGCACTAGGCTTACATTTAAAAATAAAAAATAAATAAAAACTTAGCCCATTGGCTTGTGAAAAAGACAAATGGAGATTATCATTTAGCTACCTAAGGGGAGACTAAAAAAACAAATTATCCTAAAATACTAGTGATGATTTACCTAATTAATCTCTGACAGTTTGAAATGTGTCCTCAGCAAAAGATAATGTGATAGTGTGTGCTCAAGGAACAACAGATTAATGAAGCACAGATATAAACATTGCATCTGTTAGATTATGTAATTCTCTCTGAGTAATTTTAATTACTGGGTATTTCAGGACCTTCCAAATCTTCTTAGAACTAAAACGTCTTATTTTATTTTTAAGAAAACGTGCTTTGAGTTTCACATCATGCTAAATATTTTACTCATCGAGACCTTTTTTAAATGATAAGACTTTTTTTTTTCCGTCTGATTTTGGCAGCATGGGGGAAGGAAGGTAAATGAACATAGAGAAATTCTCTAACAATTTGTTTTCATTTAACATTCAACGAGGGAGAGATTTGTTTCCTCTCCAGATTTTAAGAGATTTAAATAGGGTCGTTTATGTTCAGCTCAGTTAAGTTACTGATGATCATTCTGTTCTCTTGGCAGTAAAGTGTCCTCAGCCTATTATTTCTTTAGAACAATAAAATAGTCTAGGCTGTCGGGGCCATTATTCTACAATGTGTACAATCATGCATAGATTATTAGCACGCACCCACACTTCTGCCTCTATTAGATCGTAGCAAGGGTGGCTGACAGCATAGACCTGCTTCTTGATAGAACAGAAAAAGAAGCTAGCCCATTCACAACAAGATCATTTATTAAGAAAATATTCAATACTCAACAGTTGCAAGTCTTGGGACATTTGGAAAATAAAGTAGACTTACACTCCTCAAAGTCATGCCAGGAGAATTCTTCTGTTGAAGGCTAAGATGATCATCAAGCCCCTCGCTCGTGGGGAAGAGTGAGTTAAGTCATAACTGAGATGAGAACATTGGTACATGGCACCGTGAAATGGAGATGCGTGTCTGTATAAAGGGCATCACTTAGTTCATTTCCATCTGGCCAGTGTTTATTCCATGCTTTTTGTATGAGACAAGAATGCGAAGAGGCATGACCAGTCCTCTAGGAATCACTAGCCAGTTAAAAACTTTTGTCAAAACAGAGGAAAATTCTTCTAGCAATGTCCAACTAGCTGGCCTCTGACCCACCTTCCCACTCAAAACAATGAGACATACTATGTGTTAAATATATAAATAGATACACAAACACAATTAAAATCTGTTTGAAACTACAGGGCTCCCAAGGTAGAAACCTCAGATTTCACAAATAAGAAAACCGGACACCAGTTAAAATTTCAGTTTCAGATAAGCAGTAGGTACTTTTTAGTATATGTATGTTCCAAATATCACATGGGACACATGTCAAAAGTTATTACTTGTCTGTCTGACACTTCAATGTGACTTAGTGTCACACGTTTGCCTACAGCAAAGCAGGGAGGACCTGAGGACTTCCATTCAGAACATCCTGACAGACAGGGCTCCTTTTCCCTGTGAGGCACCTGTTGATTCAAAGCATGGCAGCTTAGAAGCAGAGAGGCCAAGTGAGATTGCAAAACACCTGTGGAATTCAAGGGACACAAATTGAGTGTGCTGGCCCATCAAGGAATCACGCCTTTATTCAACACTCCTTTGGCTAAGCTATAGGAATAAGGAGTGCTGTGAGCTGCACTGCTTCCTCAAAACGTTGTTTACGTCCTAATACCTGTGGCCAGTGAATGTGACCTTATTTGACGATGGGGTCTTTGCAGGCAATCTAGTTAAGATCATTAGAATGGGCCTTTATCTTATACAATGGTATCTTTATAAAATGGGAAAATTTGTACACAGACAAGTACGTGAGGGAAAAGCCATATGAAGATGAAACCAGGAATGGAGTGGTGCTCCCACACATCAGACGGTTACTGGCAGCTAGGAGAAATGGCTGGAGTAGATTCGCCCTCACACCTTCAGGAGAAGCCAGCCCTGTGATGAGAGAGATTACCTTTGTACTGCTCTAAGCCACCCAGTTCTGGTAACTTTGTCATGGCAGCCTTGGGAAACTAAAACAAGGGTCAGCTGGAGGCAGCGCTGCCCTTTGGGGCTGGAGCCCAGCTCGCTCCTTTGCCGCAAATCCTGTCTAGGTCATCCCCATTTGCTAAGTGCTCCCAAATGTCCAGCTTGTCAGAAACCAAAAATAAGGCATCCTAAGAGGAGTACAAAAGCATTCAAGACCTCAAGATATTTCTACATGTGTAACATTCAGCACCATGTAGAAATGACCAGGAGTAGAATAAAACAGAATGGAAACAACAAAAGAAAAAAACCATGAAAAGATGCTTCAAATAATAAATCATCAGAAAAACAAACACCCTTAAATAATAATATCATCCTTTTGCATCCTTACCAAAACATCTTTAATTTAAAACACTGACGATGCCAGGTGTTGGCTAGGGTGTGAAGTAGCTAGAACTGTGCCTCTCAGAGCGTAAACTGCAAGTATTCTGGAAAAGTATTTAGTGTTATCTACTAAATTTTAACACACTCCCTTCCTGTGCCCCAGCAACTGCACGGCTCGGCTTATCCACCACAGAAATGTACACATACGTGCACCAAAAGACACAAACACAGATATCCATAGCAACATTGTTCATAATAGCTCCCAAATAGAAGCCATTCAAATGTCCATCAAGAGTAGACAAATAGAATTCCATATGCCAATGAAAAGGAACATGCTCAAGATGCATACAGCAACAGGAGTGAAGGTTTCAAGTATAACATTCAGCAAAGGAGCCAGAAGGAAAGCTCTACGTATTGGGTGATTCTATTTACATAAAGTTTGAGATGATAAAAACTAACTAGGGCATTAGAGACCTGAAACAGAGCTCAGCTTTTGGAAGCAAGGTGAACAGCATGCCAAGAAAGGAGTAGCTCTCTTGCATGTTCTGGATCATAAAGTTAGCTATGCCATTGTGCTTACTTGGTGATAGTTTGTCAAGCTATACACTTATGACTTGAGTAATTTTTGTATATGTTTTTATGGTTACAATTTTAAAGAGTATTTATTTTTCATTTTTGGCCTCCATAGGATTCGGAGGAACAGGTGGCATTTGGTTTCACGCATAAGTTCTTTAGTGGTGATTAATGAGATTTGGGTGCACCCGTCTCCCAAGCAGTATACACTGCACCCAATTTGTAGTCTTTTATTCCTCACCCCCTTCCCACACTTTCCCCCTGAGCCCCAAAACTCCACTGTGTCGTTCTTATACCTTTGCATCCTCATAGCTTAGCTCCCACTTACCAGTAAGAACATACTATATTTGGTTTTTCGTTCCTGAGTTACTTCACTTAGAATAATGGTCTCCAGTCTCATCCAGGTAGCTGTGAGTGCCATTAACTTATTCCTTTTTAAGACTAAGTACTATTCCATTGTATACATATACCACAATTTCTTTATCCACTCATTGACTGATGGACATTTGAGCTGGTCCCATATTTTTACAATTGCAAATTGTGCTGCTACAAACAGGCGTGTGCAAGTATTTTTTTCATATAATGATTTCTTTTTCTCTGGGTAGATACCCAGGAGTGGGATAGCTGGTTAAATGATAGCTCTACTTTTACTTATTTAAAGGGTATTTTTAGGTGATTAAAATAATCAGCTTTACTTATTGATCAAAAAATATCCATGTCTCAGGGATGCAGGGATTCTGATGTGCTACAGATATATTAGTCAGGTTTCTCTGGGGAAATAGAACCAAAGAATGTATATATTTACTACACGGCATTGGCCCACAGCATTGCAGGAGCTGGCAAATCCAAATCTGCAGTGTGGGCCAGAAGCTGGAGAGCAGGAGAGCCATGGGGTAGATGAAGTTCAAAAGCAGTCTGCTGGAGAATTCGCTCTTGCTCCGGGAGGCCAGTCTTGTCATTTTATTAAGTAAAGCCTCCAACTGATCGGATGAGACACATGTATACGGTCGGGAATGCAATCTATTGTACTCAGAGTTCACTGACTTAAGTATTAATCTCATCCAAAAACATCCTTAAGTTGATACATAAAATTAACCATTGCAACAAACGATGGATTAAAAATAATTTTATGGGATGGTGGGCATTGTGAAGCATTGAGTTTTATGGAATTTAAGATGTACTTTAGGAATAGTATTTCCAAACTGAGTAAATCAAATCACAGGGATACCAAGCTTTAATGCAGCAATTCAAAATGTACTGTGCTGTTTTACCAAAGCTAACACCTTTCTAGAGATGACAAATGTTAACAGATTCTTGTTTACCATTTCAGAGCTATTTTATGAGTAGACAAGAAGGCAATTATTTTCTCCTCTCTTGCACAATGGTGGTATACTATATTTGCTATGTTGCATAATGCTTCTTTCTTAACAGTATAAACTAAGAGATAATTTTATATTTCTACAAAAATATATAGTTTAAACATTAGATACATAGTATTTGTAATTTTCATAATTTCTTTAACTACCAACTTAGCCATAAACATTTAGATTAGTCCCAGTCTTTTGCCATCACCAACAATGTTGCAATAAATAATCTTCTAGATAATTTATTTCACACGTGTATGAATTACATCTATTGAGTAAATTCTTAAAAGTAAAACTGCTAGGTAAAATGGTATGATGATATTTCATTGCTAGAGGTGCATCTATTCACATTCTATTGGTGATGTAGGAGAGTTTCCATTTCCTCTATGTGTATTAAACTCTTTCTTCTTTACCAATATGATTAATAGAATATACTTCCATGAGTTTTAATTTGCATTTCTATTATTATAGATGAGCTTGGGTATGTTTTAACTTGCATAAGATCTGTTTGTATTTCTTGTCTTGGAGCAACATGATGACAAAATGTACCCTTTTATTTCTTATTGATTTGCAGGAACTCTTTATATATTCATGAAAGGAATCCTTTTAAGATGAGTCAAAAGTGTTTTTTCTAGTTTATTATTTGTGTTTTGACTATGGCTGTTTTAAGCATGCAGATAGCTTTTATTTTATGTAGGACAACTCAGTCATTCTTATTTTCATAACTTTAAAGTTTTACATCCCATTGAAAAGACTTCCTCACTCCAGGATTACTTTAAAAGTATCTTCATGTAATTTCTTCTTATAGATTTATTTATGTTTTGCATCTATATCTTGGATTTATCTAAAACTTATCCTACTCTAAGGCATGAGGTAGGCATTCAAATTTATCTGTGAAGGACATTCAAAAATCTCATGAAACAACTCATGAGAGTAATTACTTTTTAAAAAATTATTGAGTAATTATTATTTGAAGAAATATATAATTTTTAAATACAACTATAAACTTTGTAGCACTTTGAAATGTACAGGTGGAGAGGTAAACACGTGTGTGAGCTACTTTACATCACGTGTGAGTTTATGGCCTCCTTTTTAATCAGTGCATCCACTCACCCCATATGCATTCTCTTAAGTGCGTCATTGGGTACCGCAAATCTGCAGTCACTGCCACAGCCTCTCCACATCACATGGTGCATGACGCTAACTCTTCTCTTGTTCGCCTGTCCTCTGACTTCCCACCAGTGTCCTGTCATCTGCAAATATAATTCATGGTGATATAAAAGGCACTTATCACTGTTATTTTATCTTACATTTAAAATAAGAAGGGGAAAAGGCATTTGAAGCCAGATTATTAAAGAACAGCCCAGACCCAGTGGCATCATCAAAACTTCAGGAAGGAACTTAATTATATCCCGTTAAAAAACTCAAAGTTCTCTTGAGATTTGGGAGTTTTAACACAACTCAAAATTCGTTCAATTTGCATTTCTAATTATTTTATTATATATAACCTTATTTTTCCCCTTAAAAATATGTGTTTGGTCATTGAGACTAGATCAAGAAGGGAACTTGTTTTTTTATCTTAGATAAATGAAGTGAAGAAAACCATGGAAGTGATTTTGTGGGAAGGGAAACTGAGAGCTCCACCTTGGAATCACATTTCCAAGATGTCCTTTAGTCACATAGATGGAGACATCAAGAAGAAAATTATGGGCACCTAGGCCAGAGAGAGAGGTTCAGGAATCACCAGCATTGAGAGACTACTTAAGGCAACAGGGCTGGATAAAATCACTTGGAAAAAAGCCAAGCTGGTAAAGAGAGGTGGTCCCAAGACAATACTCTGGAGCTGGATGAAGGAGCAGCCTGCAAGAGAGACTGTGTGAGGCCAGACCTTGCTGTCGGGGAGCAGAAGAGGAGCATCGAGGGCTCAAGCGGGAGGCAGTGAGAGAGGGGCTGCAGGTGCTGACTGCTGGCTGCAGTGGAGAACAGGACGCAGGAGGAGGACATCCCACAGGCTGCAGACGAGCATCTCAGTGATGGTGAGCATGCAGGACAGAGGCTGCTGGAAAGGGATTTGAAGTTGGCAGGGGAGACAGCAAGCTTAGCCCATTCATTGCACAATGATTGCATGATGTGGGGAGAGAAGGTGGGCTGGGCGGGAGGGAGCTTCAAGGTAGGTCATTTTGTTTGCAAGATCTCACAGATCATGAAGGCAACAGTTAAGGAATCCAGGGCTGCTGGGCAGTGGGGATCGCCCATCTGGGATCTGTGGGTATGAATTTACCTAAAAGCCTGGGATGACTTTGTCCTCACATGATCAGCTGTCTGGTCTAAAGAGAGGGAACATAGTTGGGTTTAATCAGAAATGCAGCTTTTCTAGGTGAGGGACCAGTCTTCAGTGAGAGGGAGATGCTTGGAAGTGTGGGAGATATTATAACACATCTCAGAGAAGCTGGGGGTTTTGAAGGAGAAAGGAAGAGAAGAGACTTAGAAATGTAAAGTCATGTGCTCTCTCTCTCTCTCTCTCTCTCTCTCTCTCTCTCTCTCTCTCTCTTTCTGTCTTCCTCTTTTGTAAAGAGGGACAAATCCAGATAAACTTATGGTCTTATTCTACAAGATTCAAAAGAGTGGCTGGCCAGATGTCCTTAAACGTCTATAGTCCGCCATACTCACAGCTTTATTCCTACCCTGTTTATGACAGTCTCTCACCGTGAGTTGTATCAAGGGATGCTTTATCACTAGATGAAAGTGAAATGGCAAATTCTGTAGCCCACTGACAGTAAAAATTTCAACCCAGCAGTTTTTTAGACAGTACTGTAAGCACATTCTAATTTGGGAAATAGAATAAGATCATCTTACATAAATTTCCCATCCATTCAGTACACCATCTTCTATGTTTGAACTATGATATACTACTTAAATAAGGAAGGCACTGTGTGGGCATTGGTGGGAGTACCTTCTGAGATGTTGATATATGAGGTAACTGATCTGCCTGATAATCTACATGATTTGTAAATGACCTGTTGAACTCTCTGTTAAATTTCAGTCTTAAATCATGATTCAACGATTCAATTGTGCATTTATAAAAGTGACGGGAGACAGCGTGATGTACAGAGCTAGGAACCTACTCACTAAAGGGGGCACAAGAGAAAAAGGAAAACCTTCCCAAAATATTGGCAAGCTTTGAGACTAGAAGCATCACTTTGAATATGCTTGCTGCTTGCTGTAATGAAAACATTTTAAAGTAGAAAAAAAAAGAAACTCAGAAAACAAAACAAATTTAGTCGTGAGTCTTCTCAATAACTTTTTATTTATTCTGGTGTCCTCTTCTCCACTTTTGCTTAAGAGCTTTGACTCCTGGATTTTGATCCTATACTCCAAACTTTGGGAGTATATTTTTGAAAGTTGTAGCCAGCATTTTCCAAATCTTGGTCCAGGGAACATTGTCAGGTTGGCCGCCTCAAAGTCTCCTTAGAAGCTTTAGAAAAATACAGATTCCAAGGTCCTGTCCCAGAAATTCTTATTTGATGGGTGAAGATCCCTTAGATGGGGCTCAAGAATCTGCACTTAGAAGTGAATTTGTTCAGGCGATTATGATATGTGGCCGGATTGGAAGATCACTACTTTACATTGTCTAATGGGCAGCACCATGGAGTAACTTGAAACTATTTGCACACTAAAATCTACCAAGTGTAATAAAGTGAATATAGTAAAATTAGAGATTCTAATTTCTGAATACTGACTCTTCTCTCAGCTCTAGTATTTCTAGAATGACTGGATCAAGAGCAACTGCTAGGATGAGCTATCACGTTCTCTGAAACCCCTACTGGAGGCAAAACACTGAATTCCATGCAACAAAGTCTCAGTGTGCCATTCTTTACAGAGCATGAAGGAACAGATCACCAGTTCCCTTTTGTTCTTCACAGCGATGATGGTGCTAGAACACATTTGTTTTCTGATCTTCAGTGACCCTTGATTCACTGGGCAAGAACAAAAGGTTCATGTAACAGTTTATTACCCGAACCATGTAAAATCCATTTATATATCATGATCACTTTGACCATGGTGGCTGATTGTGGCGAAGATTTCAGTAACGATGGGCAATGGCACCACCACTGGTAATTAAAGGGCACACTTCATCAATGCTGATTAAAAACTCCAGTTCAAGGTAGGTTCATGTTAAGCATATTTACGAACATCTTAGTTATTACTAATTATTTTATGGAATGTAAGTGAAAAACAACCAAGTATCTAAATTAATACATTACTTTGTACGGTAAGTAATTTTTAAATACAAATTAGTAACCAAATTCATTAATCAGGGATTATATGTTTAAATATATCATCTAAGGCTTTAAAACTTTTTAAAAACTTACACTCTGAAAATCTTATATTTTGAAAAATATCATCTAAAGCTCTAAAAGATTATATTTTTCCTATCTCTTCCAGGGAAAATGAATGGATGGCTTTCTATTAGGGGTCGCCGCATATTCAGTTCTGTATGTTCCATAATGATCATCAGTAGGTATCTAGCCTCAATTTATTTTGGGATGTTTTAGGGCCCTGGTGAAGATACAGTTAGCTGCTTCTCAATATTCCTCCTCTCCTTCTTTTTCTATTTTCTTTGTCTGACATAGGGTCTCTCTTTGTTGTCCAGGCTGGTCTTGAACTCCCGGGCTTGAGGGATCCTCCTGACTAAGCCTCCTGAGTCTTCTCCTTCGTTTTTGGTAGTAGAGCTCCTGAGTGACACGAAGCTGCACAGCTTTTTGGAGTAAAAGCCACATGCGCAGGCCTCCCTTCCAGCCAGGGGTTGCCGGGTGATGAAATTCCACCTCATGGATGATTGGCAGTGTGGGCGCAGCTTCCAACGACTCCCTTAGATGGAGTGGGCACCCTTTTCTTCCCACCTGCCTGCCAGCTGGTGGAATGTGGGTGCAAGGACAGAGGCCCACGCTGTCGTCCTGACCGAGGGGAAGCCCCAGTTGGGCACAGCAGAGCCTGGAGATAGTAGGAGCTCTACGTCAATCCTGGGATGACTACCTTGACATCATACTTCATAAAAGAAATAAACACTACCCCGTGGAAGCTGCTGCCAATTTGAGTTTGTCTTATTTGCCATCAAACCTAATCTTTTCTTAAAAGCTAATTTAAGTTCCAGGATACATGTGCAGGGTGTGCAGGTTTGTTACACAGGTGAAAGTGTGCCATGGTGGTTTGCTGCACCTATCAACCCATCAACCCATCACCTAGTATTAAGCCTGGCATGACTTAGCTGTTTATCCTGATGCTCTTCCACCTCCCAACCCCTCCGACAGGCCCCAGTCTGTGATGTTCTCCTCCCTGTGTCCATGCGTTCTCATCGTTCAGCTCCCACTTATAAGCAAGAGCATGAAGTGTTCGGTTTTCTGTTCTTGTGTTAGTTTGAAAATAATGGCTTACAGCTCCATCCATGTTCCCTTAAAGGACATTATCTCATTCCTTTTTATGGCTGCATAGTATTCCATAGTGTATATGTACCACATTTTTCTTCATCCAGCCTATCACTGAGGGGCATTTGAGTTGATTCCATGTCTTTGCTATTGTGAATAATGGTGCAGTAACTGTGTGTGTGTGCATGTGTCTTTACAGTAGAATGAATGTGTCTTTACAGTAGAATGAATGTGTCTTTACAGTAGAATGATTCATATTCCTTTGAGTATATACCCAGCAATGGGGTTGCTGGGTCAAATGGTATTTCTGCATCAAACCTAATCTTAACTGATTTTGGTCCCTTATGGGTTGACATTTTAGGTGGTTGAAACTTAATCTGGCATCCCTCAAATGATTTTTCTCACCTTTAGCCAAATTAAAAAAAAAAAAGGAAAGAGAAAATTCAAAAAAGACAAAGAGAAAAGTAAGGAGAGCTTGGCATCAGGCCGGTAACTGTTTCTCCACTCAGTCACTCAGGGCCAGGAATAAGGGAAGGCGCGGCCAGCCAGGTGTCCAGGGAGCAGGACAGAGAATGGGCTCTTGTGCCACCAGATTCATCCGTAGGGAATTAACAGCTGGCTGGAACAGGTAACTAGAGCCAGCCTTTTGATAAGGCCAGAGGTGAATTACTTCCACAATGAATGTCGTGTCTGTCTGCGTAAGAATGAGACGGGGTGTAGATGCTGATGTGTTTAATGAAAGGCAGCTTGTGGATGTAAAACATGATTGTGCACTATTACTCATTGAAATGGTTTGCACCAAAGATTCTTAGAGGCAACTGGCTATATAGTCTCTTTTTTTAATAGCATATGTGTCAGCCAAACAGACATATGCTTTAACAGCTTTTAATTATTTCTACTGTTTGCTTACTTCTTTGCATTAAACACGACTTTAGTCTTTTGCATATTCATCTGAAATCTTCATTTCCTCACCCTCAGTAATAACTTCTTTAATAATTACTGCCAGGTCTGTGGGGATTTTTGTAAAAACAATCAGCCTTTCTTCAAAGCAAATCATTCCCATTTACCTTGAGGTTCTTCTTTCTT
>PVKV010015638.1:0-53189 GCA_004027835.1 Alouatta palliata
CCCCCGCAGCCCCCCCGCAGCCCCCGCAGCCCCCGGTCCCGTACCGCGGATGAGCAGTGAGAAGTTGCCGTCGTCGAAGGCCTCGGGGGACAGCTGCAGGCGGCCGCGGTCGCGCGCCTCGTACACGCGCTGCTCGCCCGCGGAGTAGAGGTCCAGCAGGCGGCGCGCGGGGCCGCCCTCGGGGCCGCGCAGGTCCCAGTGTAGCACGCGCTGGCGGTCGTGCAGCCGGTCCTGGGTCCACACCATACGCGGGCTCTGGCACCGCAGCACCGCCCGGGCGCCCGCAGGCCAGCTCACTGCGGACTCGGACACCACAGAACTGCCGGCTGCGGCGGGCCCCGAGGGCCCTGGTGGAGACGGGGGAGTCAGTGGGGGAGGGGCGGGCCCGAGGGTGCTGGTGGAGAAGAGGGGTTAGTTGGGGAGCGGTGGGCCCCGAAGGTCCTGATGAGGATGAGGGAATCAGTGGGGAGGGGCCTGGCAAGACGGTAGGGGCTCAGGGGGACTGGGGCAGGCAACTGTGGCTTGGGTCACTAACCTGAGTGCAGAAGGACGGCAGAGCCTGGAAGGAGAGAAGTGAGCTGGAGAGGCCACCTGCAGCCCCACGCGGCCTTGGGTCCCCCCCTTGACCCCTGGAGTCCTTCCTGTGGTCCCGGACAAGGTGGGTGCTATGAGGTCCACTTAGGTGCGTGGAGGGCACCTCTCACACAGCCCGGGTAGCTCTCCCTGTCACCCTGCTGGGCTGTGGATGCCACCTACCCTTGTGGGGTGGGGAAGCCAGGCCGTGGGTGTGGGCCAGGCCCCAAGCCAGCTGGTTCTGGGCAGTGTGCTTGTCCCTGGGACCACTCTGCCTGGCTGCAGCCCAGTCACCCAGAGCACCAACGCCGGGACCGAGGCTAGTTCTGTGGGAGTGTGTGCCCCTCTCCAGGGCTGTGCCCCAGCCCCCAGGGTCCTCAGACCCTCAGACAATGGGGACCCCACACCATACCCAGGGCTCAGCGCAGCCCCTGAGGTGCTTCCATTAGAGGCAGAGGCCTGAAGGGTGAATGTGGGTGGTGACCCCGGCCGCCACCCCACGGGCCCACGTTCCTGCCTGCAGGGAATTGGCCCGGTTAGGCTGCCTCAGCATCTATCCTGAATCTAGGCTGGACTTCCTCCGACCGGAAGCAGGGCTGCCACCCGAGACAGTTTCCAGTTCATGTCCCCCTTCCTGAAGCTGACCCACCCAGACACCCGCCCAACACAACTCCCCGAAGACTCCGAGCTCCACATGGACTGTGCAGCCACACCACAGAGTCCCCACGCAGTCACAGTGTGTCCCCACCGGCTCATGCCGCTTGCTTTAAACCCACCAGTTAAAACTCTCTGGCCAGGCGTGGCGGCTCACCTTGTAATCCCAGCACTTTGGGACGCCGAGGCAAGTGGATCACCTGAGGTCAGGAGTTCTAGATCAGCCTGGCCAACGAGGTGAAACCCTGTCTCTACCAAAAATATAAAAAATTAGCCGGGTGTGGTGGTGAGCATTTAGCTCCAGCTACTGGGGAGGCTGAGGCAGGACAATCGCTTGAACCTGGAAGGTGGAGGTTGCAATGAGCCCAGATCACGCCACTGCACTCCAGCCTCCGTGACAAGAGAGACACGTCCAAAAAAAAAAAAGCTCCCTGAGGGAAACCTGTGTTCGGCAAGCCCTGGTCCCAGTAAAGGATTGGCTGGGGGTCCCAGTCTCTCCCCACTTTCCCTAGCCTCCCAGCGGGCTCTGCACCCCGGGGCCTGTGGGTAATAACAGCTGTTTCCATCCTGTGACTCGATAGTGGGGGCTGCTCCCTCCCATAGAACCTACATGAAAACTGCCCCAGAGATGTGGCTGGGAGCCTGAGAGCTTCCCAGAGGAATGTGCCCGGTCAGCAGGCCGGCCGGGGCCTGGGAGCGGGGGCTGGGACAGACCCTTCAGGCCCCACAGTTCTCCAGCTCCCCTCAATCCCTGACCCACTCCTTACAACCGGGAGAAGCACAGACCCCCAGCAAGCTGGGGTGCAGGAGGGGCCCTGAGGGAGAGGCTACCCGGCCCTTCTTGGCCCTCTGGGCTCCGCTCCCTCGCAAGGGGAGGCTGGCTAACTGAAGACATCACACCCTCCGAGATCCTCCTGGGTGCCCCCGGACCCATCTTCCTCCCCGGTGGGGCCTTTCCACCTCTCCTGGCCCAAGCACAGACAGGCCGTTTTGTCTGAAACAGACTTGCCCAGCCCCGTGTGCTGCCCCCCCCCGCCGCCTCCCAGCCCCCCACACTCACTCTGCAGAAGCACCAGTTTCCACAGCAGGATTCGGGATGGCAGCGCCATGGCCCCCCGCCCAGCCCCAGGCTTGGTCCCACTCGGCTCTAAGTCTGTCTCCAGAAAAACAGCCCGACCCCCTCCCCCTCCTCAGCACCCGCGGTGACATCACGGAGCCCTGGGCCAGTCGACCGCCTGAGGACCGCCCCCTCTGGCTCCTCCCGGGCCCCTTGGCTCCCCCATCTTTGCTATGCTATTGGGGAGGGGCAGTGTGGGAGCAGAGGCCCAGCCCTTTTCTGGTCAGGCCTGAGGAGGGGGTAGTGACTCCACCCTTGGAGGGACAAGAAGGTCGGAGGGCATGGGTCCCTGATGCTGTGGGGGCGTGTCTGACATCTGGGAGCCTTCTGGGCTGTGCAGGGTTGGGACTGTCGGGTGTCCCCTCAGCTCTGCCTCTGGCTTCCCCCCACGTGAGCCACCTCAGGGCAGGGGCCTCCCCTTGCCTGCTTCAGGCCCCAGAAAGTCCTCCCAGTGCTGGGAACCCCCAACCCACTGTACACCCTGGCACCCTCCTTCAGACCAGATTCCCTTCCAGCTCCAACCCTTAGCCGGCATGACCTTGGTACCGTCTCCTCGGGGGTCACAATGGACAGGATGCTGGACGCTGCTGGCCAGTCATCCCCTTTACAACCTGCAGTCAGGGGGTGCCCTGAGCACTGGAAGGCCTGGGGAAAGGCAGACCTTTCCCCTGCTGGCCCCATCCCCTGGGGCTGTCCTGGTGTCCCTGAAACCAGGTCCCGGGTTAGAGGCTCCTGCAGGAAGGGGAGAGTGGGACCTCACCACAGAAGGCACAAATTTGAAACTCTGGGAAAACTCACAGTCACATAAACAAAATGCAAAATGACAGAGCTGCACTGTGTACCCACTCCTTCTAGTTAAGCAAACCTCAGGAAAACAAATCTGAACAACCACAACAAACGCTCAGCGCAGAGTTCAGCCCGCCCACTTGGAGTGAGTGCTCCTTATGGCCCCAGGGGGTTGGGGGACTTGCCCCTGAACCCCACTCTGGTCCCCAAGTCCTCAGACAGTCTGATCACTCTTGGTCTCAGGGCAAGGGGAGGGGCCCCGCTGCTGCCCCAGTGAGAGGGGTGCAGTGGGGGGGCGGCAACCGGCAGGGCTGGGACCAGGACCTCATAAGGACACAAGACCCCACCCCTCTGACTTGTCAGACTCGTGGCCGGGTGGGCGGGGCCCCTTTCCAAACTGGCTTCTGGGCGGAACTTGTCCCGACAGCCCTGCTCCCTCCCTGGGCCTTTCATTCTGGAAAAACAAGCCCCACCTGGCCAGCCTCAAGGCCTGGCCTCTGCTGGCCTCTCCTCCTGTTTTTCCAACTGGTTTATATTAGTGCTGGCGGCTGGCCGGGGCCTGTCTCCATGCACACCCTGGGGCCTTGGCCTCTGCCGAGGCCCTCTGTCTCCTTCTCTGGCTCCCTCGGTCACACTCCCTGTTCTCTCTCTCCCCTGTGGAGGGAGGATGACAGACAGTAATTCAGGTGGAGGGGACAGGGTCAGCCCTTGGATCCGGCAGGGCTTGGCTCCAGGTGCGGGCCTGGGAGGGGAGCCAGGTCCGCTCCAGGCCGAGGGTCGGCTGATGCACACGACAGCCTCAGGGCAGGGCACGTCACACACACTGCAGAGCCTTCCCTCTCTGGGCAGTGGGCTCCAGCCAACTGAGATGCAGGCCAGAGGCTGTAGTCTGAGAGGGCCCTGAGCTCTGAGAGGGCCATGGGGGCAGCTGACCCCCCTGGGGCCCTGGGCAAGGAGCGAAAGGCCGTGGAGGCCCCCAGGCCTCTTCCCTGCCCCTGCCTGTTAGGTCCTCAGCAGGAAACAACCACAGGACAGAGCAGGACTGGCAGTGACCAGGCCACCTGCTCCTCCCATGGCCACTGACCTGTGCCCCCCTGCCCCTTCCTGGGATGGGACTGTGGAGCCCTTGCTAGCCGGAGACGTGGCCAGAGTTGTGAGTATGTGACTTAGTTCCCAGCCTGGCCTGGCATTTGTCCCTCTGGGAAAAGGACAGACCAGGACAAAACAAAGCCACAGGCATCGCCGTGCCCTGGCCAAGCCCCCAGCAAACCAGTGCCCTGGACCCTCCTCCTTTAGGAGGCAGGGTGAGCGAGAGGGGTCAGTTGGCCCCATGCCCACACTGAGGACCTGATGTAGGCTGCCATTCTGGTGACTCAACATTCCAAGCCCGGCTCACTGGGAAGAAAAAACCACAGGCACTGAGAGCCGCAGGGAGCACAGCCAAGCCCACACTCACCTCCATGAGCGTGCATGCACAGACACGCGCATGCACACATGCACACACGGCACAGCTAAGCCCACGCTCACCTTCATGAGTGTAAACACAGAAACACGCATGTACACACACGCATACAGCACAGCCAAGCCCACACTCACCTCCATGAGCGTGCACACACAGACACACGCATGCACACATGTACACACGGCACAGCTAACCCCACGCTCACCTTCATCAGTGTAAACACACAGACACATGCATGGACACATGCACACATGGCACAGCTAAGCCCACGCTCACCTTCATCAGTGTAAACACACAGACACACGCATGGACACACACGCATACAGCACAGCCAAGCCCACACTCACCTCCATGAGCGTGCACGCAGACACATGCATGCACACATGCACACAGCACAAGCCTACGCTCACCTCCATGGGTGTAAACAGATACACGCATGCACACACACACAGCACAGCCTAGCCCACACACACCATGAGCGTGCACACAGACACATGCACACAGCACAGACTAGCCCACACCCCATGAGCGTGCACACACAGACACATGCATGCACACACATGCACACAGCAGTCAGGCCCACACTCACCCCGAGCGTGCACACACAGACACGCATACACACACATGCACACACAACACAGCCAAGCCCACACCCCATGAGTGTGCACACACAGACACATGCATGCACACATATGCACACACAGCACACCCAAGCCCATACTCCCATGAGCGCACATACAGGCACACACATACACGTGCATGCACACACATGTACACACAGCACAGCCAAGCGCATACTCATTCCCATCAGCATACGCACAGACACACAAATGCACACACATGCACACAGCTCAGCCAACTCCTACTCCCATGAGTGTGCACATACGATACACACTCATGCACGCACAGCATAGCTAAAACCATACTCCCATGAGCAGGCACACACACACGCATGCACACAGCACAGACTACCCCACACTCACCTCCATGAGTGTGCACACACAGACACATGCATGCACACACATGCAGGCAGCACAGCCAAGCCCACACTCACCTCCATGAGTGTGCACACAGACACACGCATACACACACGTGCACACGCAGCACAGCCAAGCCCACATTCACCTCCATGAGCGTTCACAGACACACGCACACACACACAGCACAGCCAAACCCACACCTCCATGAGTGTTCACAGACACACGCATACACACACATGCACACAGCACAGCCAAGCCTACACTCACCTCCATGACCATGCACACACAGACACACGCATACACACACATGCACACACAGCACAGCCAAGCTCACACCCCATGAGCATGCACACACAGACACACGCATACACACACAGAACAAAGCCCACACTCACCTCCATGAGCATGCACACAGACACACACACTCACATGGGCACAGCACAGCCAAGCCCACGCTCACCTCCATGAGGGTGCACAGACACACGCATACACACACATGCACACAGCACAGCCAAGCCTACACTCACCTCATGAGCGTGCACACACAGACACAACCATAGACACACATGCACAGTACAGCCAAGCTCACACCCCATGAGTGTGCACACACAGACACGCATACACACACATGCACACACAGAACAAAGCCCACACTCACCTCCATGAGCGTGCATACAGACACATGCATACACTCACATGGACATAGCACAGCCAAGCCCACACTCACCCCCTGAGCATGCACACACAGACACACACATGCACACACAAGCACACAGCACAGCTAAGCCCACACTCACCTCCATGAGTGTGCACATACAGACACATGCATGCACACACATGCAGGCAGCACAGCCAAGCCCACACTCACCTCCATGAGTGTTCACAGACACATGCACACACAGCACAAGCAAGCCCATACTCACCCCCGAGCATGCACACAGACACACGCATACACATACATGCACATAGCACAGCCAAGCCCACACTCACCCACATGAGTGTGCACAGACACACACATGCACACAGCACAGCCCATACTCCCGTGAGCGTGCAGAGACATATGCATACACACACATGCACACACAGCACAGCCAAGCCCGCATTCACCCACGAGTGTGCACACATACACACACATACACACATGCACACAGCATAGCTCATACTCCCATGAGCGTGCACACACGCTGCACACAGCACAGCCAAACCATACTCCTGAGTGTGCACACACAGACACATGCATGCACACACATGCACACACAGCACACCCAAGCCCATACTCCCATGAGTGTGCACACAGATACACACATGCACACATGCACACACAGCACAGCCAAGCCCACACTCACCCCATGAGCGTGCACACACACATGCATGCACACACATGCACACACAGCACACCCAAGCCCATACTCCCATGAGCGCACATACAGGCACACACATACACATGCATGCACACACATGTACACACAGCACAGCCAAGTGCATACTCATTCCCATGAACATACACACAGACACACAAATGCACACACATGCACACAGCTCAGCCAACCCCTACTCCCATGAGTGTGCACACACGATACACACTCATGCACACACAGCATAGCCAAAACCATACTCACTCCCATGAGCAGGCACACACAGACACACGCATACACACACGTATAGCATGTCAAGCTCATACTTCCATGAGCGTGCATATACATGCATACACATACATGCGCACAATGCACACACAAAGATGGAGGCAGACACACACATAGACACAGACACACATGCATGCACATGAAAACACATAGAGACACAGATACACACATGGAAACACACACAGAGACCCACACAGATGCATACACACACACACAGAGACACACAAAGACACACGGAAACACACACAGAGCCACATATAGAAACATAGGCACACAGGCATGCACACACCTGGAAAGATGCACACAGACACACACACAGACACACAGAGACACACACAGACACGCACACAGACACACACACACAGATACACAAACACACACTGACACACAGAAAGACAGAGACATGGGCCTGTGCCCACGCGGTGGAAGGTGACAAGCGAAGATTCCCTCTGCCCATTGTTGAGAAGCATTTGCTGAGCACCTCCTGGGTGGCAGGCTTGCTGGGCACTGGGGACTCAGCACTAGGCTGGGCACTGGCCTTAGACTCCAGCCTCCTGGACTATGCCGAGTGTGTTCGAGGGAATGAGACGGTGGGGTGGGCAGGTTGGAGGGGCGAGGACGGACTCCAGGGAGTGACCTGTGACAGCAAATGGCACGCCAGGCCTGAGGACGCAGCCGCAGCGGGACTGCTGTGAGTGGCCTTGGGACACAGGGGGCTCTGTGTAAACTGGCCCAGGTCGGAAACGGAGCGGGTCAAAACTTCCATGCTGATCAGCAGTGGGATCGCACCTGTGAATAGCCACTGCACTCCAGCCTGGGCAACGTAGTGAGACCCCGTCTCTGAAAAAAAAATTATGTATGCAATTATGATAGAAAAATCAGCTGGATGCAGTGGCTCACTCCTATAATCCCAGCACTTTGGGAGGTGGAGGCAGGAGGATTGCTTAAGTGCAGGAGTTGGAGACCAGCCAGGACAGCATAGCAAGACCCACTCAAAAATAAAACATGGCCAGGCGTGGTGGCTCCCGCCTGTAATCCCAGGACTGTGGGAGGCTGAAGAGGGCAGATCACCTGAGGTTAGGAGCTCGAGACCAGCCTGGCCAACATGGTGAAACCCGTGTCTACTAAAAATACAAAAATAAGCAGGGTGTGGTGGTGGGCGCCTGTAATCGCAGCTACTTGGGAGGCTGAGGCAGGAGAATCGCTTGAATCCAGGAGACGGAGTTTGTGTGAGCTGAGATCACGCCACTGCACTCCAGCCTGGGCAACACAAGTGAAACTCTGTCTCAAAAAGAAAAAAAGTCCAGGCGCAGTGGCTCACGCCTGTAATTCAAGCACTTTGGGAGGCCAAGGCGGGCGGATCGCAAGGGCGGGAGACGGAGACCATCCTGGCCATGGTGAAACCCCGTCTCTACTAAAATACAAAAGTTAGCCAGGCGCAGTGACACACACCTGTGATCCCAGCTACAGGAGGCTGAGGTGGGAGGATTGCCTGAGCCGGGGAGGTGGATGGTGCAGTGAGTTGTGACTGTGCCACCTTTACTCCAGCCTGGGTGACAGAGCCAGACAGTCTCAGAAAAGAAAAGAAAAACGATCAGGTCTGGACTGATCCCAGTGTGAACAGATCTGAGCCTCGGTTATTGAGCTACTCTGCTCTGCCCCAGAGGCCCCAGCACTCCACGTTCAGCAGGTCCTGGAGGGGATCCTGAATCGCTCCTTTGCAGGGGGGAGGGCGAGGCTGAGCTCTGCCGGCAGCAGGTGCTGGGGGCGCTTTGGAGGAGGGGGATCTGCTGTTTCTGGTGTCAGCAGGGTGGGTGTGAGAACATCCCCTGGAGCTTGGCCCCAGCCACGTGCACACAGCACACGGTTCCTGGGCCACCCGGAAGCCTGCAGTGATCTTTCTGTGCTCCCTCAACGTGGAGACCTGGAGACCAACACCCTGACTGCCCCTGCAGTGCCACTCTCAGCCACAGGAAACCTGGAGGGCTCGCCCTGGCCTATGCCCAGGCCACCTCTGCTGGCCACTGCATCCCATCCCTGGCAGGACGTGGCCCATTGCTTGTACAGCCACTGCAGACCAGCTGCAGCCTGGGCAAACCTACGCACTTCTCCGAAACCCAGGGCTGGGGGCGGACCCGGAACCACAGGGCTGGACCTCCTCTGTGGTTTCTGTTCTCTGAGTGCCCGCTCTGCTGTAGATCAGATAGAAGGGAAAGGCTGGGCACGACAGTCCCCTCTGACCCCGAGGCCCTAAGCAGCCCTGTGGATAAGTCCAGGGAACACTTTTCATTACTTCCTGCAGAATCTTGGTTCTCCTGAAGATTCATTAGCTTTATGTACGTATTAAGATTTTCCTTTTTTTTTTTTTGAGACAGTCTTGCTCTGTTGCCCAGGCTGGAGTGCAGTGGCACGATCTCTGCTCAATGCAACCTCTGTCTCCTGGGTTCAAGTGATTCTCCTGCCTCAGCTTCCTGAGTAGCTGGGATTACAGGTGCGTGCCACCACACTCAGCTAACTTTTTTGTATTTTAGTAGAGACAAAAAATACATGGCCAGGATGGCCTCGATCTCCTGACCTCATGATTCACCCACCTTGGCCTCCTAAAGTGCTGGGATTATAGGCATGAGCCACCTCGCCCAGCCCTTTTTTTTTTTTTTTTTTTTTTTTTTTTTTTTTTTTTTCTTTTTTTTGAGACAGCGTTTTGCTCTTGTTGCCCAGGCTGGAGTGCAATGGCATGATGTTGGCTTACTGCAACGTCCGCCTCCGAGGTTCAAACAATTCTCCTGCCTCAGCCTCCTGAGTAGCTGAGACTACAGGTACCCGCTGACATGCCCAGCTAATTTTTGTATTTTTAGTAGAGACAGGGTTTCAATATCTTGGCCAGGCTGGTCTCAAACTCCTAACCTCATGTGATCTGCCCACCTCCACCTC
Source organism: Alouatta palliata (assembly GCA_004027835.1). Lineage (NCBI taxonomy): Eukaryota > Metazoa > Chordata > Mammalia > Primates > Atelidae > Alouatta > Alouatta palliata. The sequence continues at coordinate 10,147 of PVKV010015638.1, forward strand.
CAAAAGTGCTGGAATTACAGGCATGAGCCACGTGCCTGGTCTTATCCTAAGATTTTCTTTCTTTTTCTTTTCTTTTTTTTTTTTTTATAGCCCAGCGGTTTTTTTTTTTTTTTTTACACCTATTATGCCAGGAACTCACAGGGAAGAGGTTCCAGCAGCTCAGGCTCCCTCCCACCGGCTCCCACGCAGGGCGCCTCTGTGGGCGCAGCTCAGGCTCCCTCCCACCGGCTCCCACGCAGGGCGCTTCTGTGGGCGCAGCAGGTTGGCGCTTCCGGGGGACCTTTCCCTTAGGGTTCTTTCCTTTTCCGATCATTTCCCCTCACGCGTTTCAGGAAGCCGTCTGGGCTCTTAGCCTGCCGGATGCTCAATACGCACATTCATTCTCTTGGCTTCACTGGTTTGTTTACAGCAATGCCAGCAGCACGCTGGGTGACACTGTAGCCTCTCCCAGTTCCACACGGCCACACTCGTGGGGCTTCCTTTGTGAACAGCACCCACTCCCTTACGTGTGCAATGTCACCTTTCCTACAGATTCATGTATACGTGGCCAAAGGAGCAACTCCATGTTTTCTAAAAGGCCTCGAGAACATCCGTCCGGGGCCTGTCCTCTTTCCCTTCGGGTTCGTCATTTCCGGAATTACTGGAAGAGGGCGGTTCTGGCAGAAAGAAACGATACTAAAATTTTCATATGAGATTTTCTTCTGTATTCTGAGGGTCGCTTGGAAGGAAATACCATTTATTTATTATTATTTTGTTGAGATGGAGTCCCACTCTGTGGCCCAAGCTGGAGTGCAGTGGCGCGATCTCAGCTCACTGCAACCTCCACCTCCCAGGTTCAAGCGATTCTCCTGCCTCAGCCTCCTGAGTAGCTGTGAGTACAGGTGTGCGCCACCACACCTGGCTACGTTTTTTGTATGTTTTTAGTAGAGACAAGGTTTCACCAGGTTGGCCAGGCTGATCTCCAGCTCCTGACCTCAGGTGATCCGCCTGCCTTGGCCTCCCAAAGTGCTAGGATTACAGGTATGAGTCACTGCACCTGGCCCAGAAATACCATTAAAGAATACTTCACTGAAGCGGGTGGATCATGACATCAGGAGATTGAGACCAACCTGGCCAAAATAGTGAAACCCTGTCTCTACTAATAATACAAAAATTGGCTGGGCGTGGTGGCGGCACCTGTAGTCCCAGCTACTCAGGAGGCTGAGGCAGGAGAATCGCTGGAACCCGGGCGGTGGAGGTTGTGGTGAATCAAGATCATGCCACTGCACTCCAGCGTAGGTGACAGAGCAAGACTCCATCTCAAAAAAAAAAAAAAAAAAAAAAAAACTTCATTGCAGACTGTGCAAATAGTCTTGGCTAATCTGAGGGCTGGGGAGAAACAAGTTTGTTTAACAGACTCATTAGTTCACAACTAGAGAGTTCCTCCAGGCCTGCACCCTGCTGGGGAATGCGTACAGGCCACCTGCCTCGGTGCGAGGGCGCCCAGGCCCTGACTTGGTCTCCTGGGCCCACTGCCAGGTGCCGGGCGTGGCCACAGGCAGCTGACCCAGTGAGGCTGCTCCCTGGGCACTGACGGTCAGAAGTCCCTGATCTGCCCCTGGGGACAGAGGTGGTTTCCGATCTGCAGTTTGCGGAGGGGCCTTAGGTCAGCGTAAGGGAAAGCAGACGCCCCACTTACTGGTGACACAGGTCAGCTCTGGGTAACATACACAGCCAGCAACGGCTGAAGGTGAGGGAGCAGAAAGTTCTCCTTTTGGTTTTGGTTTTTGACGGAATCTAGCTGTTGCCTAGGCTAGAGTGCAATGGCGAAATCTTGGCTCACTGCAACCTCTACCTCCCAGGCTCAAGCAATTCTCCTACCTCAGCCTCCCCAGTAGCTGAGTAGCAGGGATTATAGGCATGCACCACCACACTCAGCTAATTTTTATATTTTTAGTAGAGATGGGATTTCACCATGTTGGCCAGGCTGTTCTCAAACTCCTGACTTCAGGTGATCTGCCTGCCTCGGCCTCCCAAAGTGCTGAGATTACAGGCGTGAGTCATGGCACCCAGTCGAAACCTCCCCTCCTCTCCCCTTTCCTCCCCTCCCTTCCCCTTTCTTCCTCTCTTTCCCCTCTCTCTGTTTCCATCTTTTTTTTCAGACAGAGTTTCGCTCTTGTTGCCCAGGCTGGAGTGCAGTGGCATGATCTCGGCTCACTGCAACCCCCGCCTCCCGGGTTCAAGCAATTCTCCTGTCTCAGCCCCCCAAGCAGCTGGAATTACAGGCACCTGCCACCACACCCAGCTAATTTTTGTCTTTTTAGTAGAGATGGGGTTTCGTTACATTGGCCAGGCTGGTCTCGAACTCCTGGCCTCAGGTGATCCACCGAAAGTGCTGGGATTACAGGTGTGAGCCACCGTGCCTGGCCTAATTTTTGTATGTTTTGTAGAGACAGGGTTCCGCCATCCTGGCCAGGCCGGTCTCGAACAGTCCTGGACTCAAGAGATCTGCCCACCTTGGCCTTTCAGAGTGCTGGGATTACAGGCGTGAGCCCCACGCCCGGCCCTATCCTTTCTGATGCTCATGTTGCCCCATCCTTGGCCGGCGAAGGCATTTCCAGCTTGGCCTCTGAGTCCTCCTGGTGTGCCTGCCATAGCCTCTGACAGCCCTCTCACCCTCCGTTATTAAAAGATGTGCCAGGCCCTCCTAGTACACTTCCTGCCACAGACCTGGAGTTAGAGTTGCCAGATTCAATATTGCACTGGACATACTGGTACTGAAAGATTATTTGTTTATCTGAGATTCAAATTTAAGAAGAAGTTCTGTATTCTTTTTTTTTTTTTTTTTTTGAGATGCAGTTTTGCTCTGTCGCCCAGGCTGGAGGGCAGTGGCACGATCTCTGCTCACTGCAACCTCCGCCTCCCAAGTTCAAGTGATTCTCCTGCCTCAGCCTCCTGAGTAGCTGGCATTACAGGTGCCCAACACCACACCCGGGTAATTTTTTTTTTTTTTTGAGACGGAGTTTCGCTCTTGTTACCCAGGCTGGAGTGCAATGGCGCGATCTCAGCTCACCGCAACCTCCGCCTCCCGGGTTCAAGCAATTCTCCTGCCTCAGCCTCCCGAGTAGCTGGGATTACAGGCACGTGCCACCATGCCCAGCTAATTTTTGTATTTTTAGTAGAGACGGGGTTTCACCATGTTGGTCAGGCTGGTCTCCAACTCCTGACCTCATGATCCACCCGCCTCGGCCTCCCAAAGTGCTGGGATTACAGGCGTGAGCCACCGCGCCCGGCCTGAGTCCTGTGTTTTTATTTGCTCAAGTCTGCAACCGTATCTGGAATCAGCCATGTCTCCAGACAGTCCTGGGTCTCACTAAAAGCGGAACAGGAGACTCAGGGACCACTTCTGAGTGTCTTGGACACTTCTTTCTGCTGGTTTGTAGACCACATCCTTAAATATAAGTAGCAAACCAGGTACTACCAGAGGAAACCGCAAACATGGAAAAGGAACACCAAAGTCAACAAGCAACTGGGAAGCAGCAGAAATGAGACAGTGCTGAGGGGAGGGTTAAAGAAACACACATCATGCCGGGTGCAGTGGCTCATGCCTGTAATCCCAGGCGGGCAGATCAGGAGGTCAGGAGCTCAAGACCAGACTGGTCAACATGGTGAATCCCCCATCTCTACTAAAAAATACAAAACTTAGCTGGGCATGGTGGCTCGTGCTTATAATCCTGGCTACTTGGGAGGCTGAGGAAGGAGAACTGCTTGAACTGGGACCCAGGAGGCGGAGGTTGCAGTGAGCAGAGATTTTGCCACCGCACTCCAGCAGACTCCATCTCAAAAAAACAAAAGAAAAGAAACACATATCCTGCCGGGCACGGTGGCTCACGCCAGTAATCCTAGCACTTCGGAGGCTGAGGCGGGTGGATCACGAGGTCAGGAGTTCAAGACCAGCCTGGTCAACATGGTGAAACCCCGTCTCTACTAAACATAGAGTGTGGTGGCGGGCACCTGTAATCCCAGCTACTCAAGAGGCTGAGGCAGGAGAATTGCCTGAACCTGTGAGGCAGATGTTGCAGTGAGCTGAGATCGCGCCACTGCACTCCAGCTGGGGTGACAGAACAAGACTCCGTCTCAGAAAAAAAGAAGAAAAACATATCGTTAATATTTTCAGAGATGATACTGCATCCACTGAACAAAAACAGGACGCTATTTTTTTAATTTCAAAAAAAGTCTCAGAAATTAAAAATGAAATAAAACAATCACTACATCAATTGGAGAAAATGTTGAATGGAAAACACAAAATTTCTGTTAAACATTTCTTTTGTTTTTTTTTTTTGAGACACAGTCTCGCTCTGTCACCAGGCTGGAGTGCAGTGGTGAGATCTCTGCTCACTGCAACATCTGCCTACTGGGTTCAAGCAATTCTCCTGCCTCAGCCTCCTGCATAGCTGGGACCACAGGCACCCATTACCACGCCCAGCTAATTTTTGTATTTTGTACATTTTTTTGTGACAGAGTCTCGCTGTGTTGCCCAGGCTGGAATGCAACAGTGCAATCTTGGCTCACTGGTTCAAGTGATTCTCCTGCCTCAGCCTCCTGAGTAGCTGGGATTACAGGTGTGCACCACGATGCCCAGCTTTTTTGTGGGTCATTAGTAGAGACAGGGTTTCTCCACGTTGGTCAGGCTGGTCTCCAACTCCCAACCTCAGGTGATCCACCCACCTCGGCCTCCCAAAGTGCTGGGATCACAGGTATGCACCACCGTGCCATGCCCTAATTTTTGTTTTCTAGTACAGACGGGATTTCACCATGTTGGCCAGGATGGTCCCGATCTCTTGACCTCGTGATCCGCCCGCCTCAGCCTCCCAAAGTGCTGAGTTGACAGTCGTGAGCCACCACACCCTGCCTGTGTTAAACATTTCTATGAACACTTCTGTTAAATGTTGACTGGAGACAAAATAAATCATGTAACAGAAGCTTCAGAAAAAGCAAAGGGAGGGGAAGAAATCACAACAAAATAACCCAAGAAAAAATGTCCCAAAACCGAAGTGCTGATGCTCCAGATCGGTCAGGGCTACTGTAGGATGGAGTACCTCACCATGAACTCCTCAAACAGTCACAGAAAGAGAGGCCTCTAGGCTGGGCGCAGTGCCTCACGCCTAAAATCCCAGCACTTTGGGAGGCCCAGGCAAGTGGTGCACCTGAGGTCAGGAGTTCAAGACCAGCCTGACCAAGCTGGCGAAACCCCATCTGTACTGAAAATACAAAAATTAGCCAGGTATGGCGGTGCACACCTGTAATACCAGCTACTTGGGAGGCTGAGGCAGGAGAATCATTTGAACCCAACCCAGGGGGTTGAGGCTACAGTGAGTCGAGATTGCATCACTGCACCCAGGCCTGGGTGACAGAGCAAGACTGCATCTTATTAAAAAAAATAAAATAAAAGCCTCAATAGATCAAAAAAAAAAGTAATTGACAAAGGCTCAGGACTCAAACTGAGTTTAACTATCTCAACAGCAACCTTGGGAACTAGAAGGCAATGAAGCACTATTTGCAAAATTCTGTAGGTGACGGTTCCCGTCCCGGGATTCCGTGGGTGAGGGTTCCCGTCCTGGGATTCCGTGGGTGAAGGCTCCCGTCCCGGGATTCCGTGGATGAGGGTTCCCGTCCTGGGATTCCATGGGTGAGGGTTCCCGTCCCGGGATTCCGTGGGTGAGGGTTCCCATCCTGGGATTCCATAGGTGAGGGTTCCAGTCCCAGGTCTTCTGTGGGTGAAGGTCTCCATCCCAGGATTCTGTGTGTGAGGGTTCCTGTCCCGGGATTCCATGGGTGAGGGCTCCCGCCCCAGGTCTTCTGTGGGTGAGGGTTCCCATCCTGGGTCTTCTGTGGGTGAGGGTTCCCATCCTGGGTCTTCTGTGGTTGAGGGTTCCCCTCCCGGGATTCCGTGGGTGAGAGTTCCCATCCCAGGTTTCTGTGGTTGAGGGTTCCCCTCCCGGGATTCTGTGGGTGAGGGTTCCCATCCCAGGTCTTCTGTGGTTGAGGGTTCCCCTCCCAGGATTCTGTGGGTGAGGGTTCCCATCCCGGGTATTCTGTGGGTGAGGGTTTCCATCCCGGGTCTTCTGTGGGTGAGGGTTCCCCTCCTGGGATTCCGTGGGTGAGGGTTCCCATCCTGGAATTTCATAGGTGACGATTCTCATTCCGGGATTCTATCCACAGACTATCAACTGAGTAACGGGACACAATGAAGACATTTTCAGATATCTAAGGGTCCAGATTTTCCCCTCATGCTTTTTCCTCGGGAAGCTATGGAACATGTGCTCTTCCAAAGAAACATGCGAGACAAGGGATGTGGGAAGCAGGAAAGGCAGAGAGAATTCCCTGGAAGTATAAAGCAAGATTCCAGGGAGACATCTGTGCTGCAGACGAAGTGGGCACCCAGCCCAGCTGGAAGCCAGAAGTCCTGGGGGAGACTTCATCAATGAGATTAAACCACAGAGCCTCAGTGTGTCTGGGAGCTGCCCCGGGAACTTGGTACTGGAACTGTGATGAGAGTAGAGAAAAACTTGCACAGGGAAGGAAAAGTCATCCCAGCACGCATGGCACACGGTTCAGCTCTCCAGTGTCACCTCGCTGTCGCGTGAATACCGACAGCCCACGTATCCCAAGGCCAGGCTGTGCTGGGAGGACGGGAGGTGTAAGGAGGCGGGGGTCAGGCAGGGACCAGAGAGGAAGAAACAAAATGAAGCAACGTGAGTATGAAACTTGGCTGCAGCGTTTTTCAAACTGCATGAAATCATGGCCCATTAGTGGGTGTGAATTCAGTTTAGGGGATCAGGACAAACATTTTGTTTTTCATTTTTATTTTTGAGACAGTCTCACTCCGTCACCCAGGCTGGAGTGCAGTGGCACGATCTCGGCTCACCGCAGGCTCAAGTGATCCTCCCACCTCAGCCTCCAGAGTAGCTGGGACCACAGATGAACACAACCATACCTGGCCAATTAGGAAAAATTTGCTGCTGCTGTTGTTGAGACCGGGTCTCGCTCCACTGCCTTGACCTCTTAGGCCCAAGTGACACACCTGCCAGGACCTCCCAAAGTGCTGGGATCACAGGCACGAAGGAGCAGCATGGCTACGGCAAACACCGAGTTTACTGGACTTACGGGAGATATTATTCCGTACAACTTTCAGCTGTTTCTGTTCATCAGATAGCTATGTAAACAGGTATTTATGTTTTGATCAGAAAAGTCTGAAAGTAGGCTGGGTGTGGTAGCTCACACCTATTATCCCGATTTTGGGAGGCCAAGGCAGGAGAATTGTGAGGTCAGGAGTTTGAGACCTGCCTGGGCAACTTAGTGAGACCCCATCTCTGCTGGAAAACATTAGCTGGCCATGAAGGTGTGCGCCTGTATCCCCAGCTACCTGGGAGGCTGAAGTGGGAGGGTGGCTGGAGCCCAGGGGTTACAGGCTGCAGTGAGCTATAACAGCACTACTGCACTGCAGCCTGGGAGACAGAGGGAGGCCCTGCCTCTAAAACATAAAAATAGATCTGGCCGGACACAGCGGCTCACACCTGTATTCCAGACACTTTGCGAGGCCAAGGCGGGCAGACCACCTGAGGTCAGGAATTTGAGACCAGCCTAGCCAATATGGTGAAACCCTGTCTCTAGTAAAAATACAAAAATTAGCTGGGCATGGTGGTGCGAACCTGTAGTCCCAGCTACTAGGGAGACTGAGGCAGGAGAACTGCTTGAACATGGGAGGCGGAGGTTGCAGTGAGCCAAGATCACGTCACTGCACTCCAGCCTGGGGAACAGAGTGAGACACTGTCTCAAAAAAAAAAAAGGTCTGAAAGCCACCAGCTTTAAAACATGGTGCTACCAGAAGAATCTTAAGTGCTAAAATTGCCTCTGGGAAAGGGGAAGGGGGAAGAGAGACTGCTTTTCTTCTTTCTTTTTTTTTTTTTTTGAGACAGAGTCTTGCTCTAAACCCCAGGCTGGGGTGCAGTGGTGCAATCTTGACTCACTGCGATCTCTGCCTCCTGGGTTCAAGCGATTCTCCTACCTCAACCTCCCCAGTAGCTGGGATTACAGGCAAATGCAACTACACCCAGCTAATTTTTGTATTTTTAGTAGAGACGGGGTTTCACCATGTGGACCAGGATGGTCTTGATCTCCTGACCTCTTGATCTGCCTGCCTCGGCCTCCCAAAGTGCTAGGATTACAGGTGTCAACCACCGTGCCCAGCCTCAAAGATAACTTCTTTTTTTGAGACAGTCTCGCTCTGCTGCCCAGACCGTAGTGCAGTGGGGTGGTCTCGGCTCACTGCAGCCTCAGCCTCCTGAGTAGCTGGGATTACAGGCACTCATCACCACACCCGGCTAATTTTCTTTTTTGTACTTTTAGTAGAGAAGGGGTTTCACCATGTTGGTCAGGCTGGTCTCAAACTCCTGACCTCATGATCTGCCTGCCTCGGCCTCCCAAAGTGCTGGGATTACAGGCGTGAGCCACCGCGCCCGGCCAAAGGATAACTTTTATAAAAATTTATTTTTACAATTACGCTTAGGAATCACACAGACTCTGGGCTGACTTGTGGCTTCTTGGCAAGTTAAGCTCTCTACTTGGGGTCTTTGCCTATGAATTGGCTAATTATAATCAGTGGTGCAATGAAATAACTCTAAAGAACTTATCACAACCTAGCGCAGTGGCTCATGCCTGTAATCCCAGCACTTTGAGAGACCAAGACAGGCAGATCATTGGAGGTCAGGAGTTCAAGACCAGCCTGGGAAACATGGTGAAACCCTGTCTCTACTAAAAATACAAAAATTACCAGGGTGTGGTGGTGGGTGCCTGTGATCCCACCTACTTGAGAAGCAGAGGCAGGAGAATCGCTTGAACCTTAGAGGCGGAGGTTGCAGTGAGCGAAGTCACACCACTGTACTCCAGCCTGGGTGACAGAGCGAGATTCCGTCTCAAAAATAAAAGAACTTGGCCGGGCACAGTGGCTCATGCCTGTAATCCTAGCACTTTGGGAAGCTAAGGTGGGCGGATCACCTGAGGTCAGGAGTTCGAGACCAGCCTGACCAACGTGGAGAAACCTCATCTCTACTAAAAAAAAAAAACAAACAAAATTAGCTGGGCATGGTGGCACACGCCTGTAATCCCAGCACTTTGGGTGGCCAAGGTGGACAGACGGATTGAGGTCAGGAGTTGGAGAGTGGCCTGGCCAACATGGTAAAACGTCATCTCTACTAAAAATGCAAAAACTAGCCGGGCACAGTGGCACACACCTGTAGTCCAAGCTACTTGGGAGGCTTAGGCAGGAGAATCGCTTGAGCCAGGAAGTGGAGGTTGCAGTGAGCCGAGATTGTGCCACTGCACTCCAGCCCGAGTACAGAGCAAGACTATTTCTGAAAACATGGCATTCGGAAACAGGATCCAGACTTCTCCAGCCCTACCAACAGGAATGTTCTTTCCCACCTCCCAGTGCCCTTTCCGGAAGCTCAGGAGGCCTTACCCCAGCCCAGGGAGCCAGCTTTCCTCCCAGACTCCACTCCACGCCCAGGGTCTCTCTGTTGGCCTCACCAGCCTGCGTGCTCCTCAGAGAGGGTGTGCAGTGAGCGCTCAGCTCAGCTCCCTGGTGGTTCTGGGCCTTGCTTGGCACACATGTGTGCTGCGTCCCACCCCCACACACATCTGAAGCAGGCAGGGCCCTGGAGGGGCACTGGGAGTGGGACCTGAGGGCCTCATCCACGGTCCATGAGAGCTCTCAACCCATAGCAGTGCGGCTGGGCAGGCCCCAGGCTCAGCCCCAGTGGAATCCACAGAAGACACCGGCCTGCCAGAGGCTGCGCTCACCAAGATGCCCCGTTATCGAGGCCACCGCCAATTCTTTCCCCTGTGCTTCAGGCTGGGTGCACCATCCCCACTGCCCAAGACCACCCCTAGCAGAGCCAAACGCTGGCTGGAACCCAAGCTCTGAGCATCAGGACACGCTGTGGTGAGGGGCAGGTCGCTGGCAGCTCCACATGCCCCCACAACACCCCAACCGCCTCTGCCCCCTCACCCAGAGGATGCCCAGGGCCAGAACAGGGGAGGCAATAGAGAGAAGGGGTGCATATCTCACAGACCAGGGGCAGGGCGGAGGCCCGTAGAGAAGAGGGGACGGATGGCCTCTTGTGGCCATCGAGCAGCCGCAGAGATAAAAATAAAACCCCCAAATTGCTTCCCAAGGTTGTGGTTGGGCAACAAAGGCTTCCAAGCCAAGGCAGGGTGAGCTCTACAGGCTCGGTAGAGTCCAGGCTTGCAGGAGGGGCCTGGGGTGCAGGAGCTGGGGTGGGCGGCTCAGGCACTGCCTTGGCGGACAGTCACATCTGGAGTGGGGTACCCACAGCCGCTGACATTGGGCTGATGGGTTTGTGGTGGGCATGTCCTCATGGCGCACGGTGTGTGGCAGCATCCTTGAGCTCCACCCACCTATGCCAGCCGCACCTCCCATTGTGATGACCACAGATGTCTCCAGATGTGGCTGAAAGCCATGGCTGACCTGGCACCCCCAGACAGCCCCCACGCAGGGGAGGAGGAGACCGGGGGCAGGGGGGTTGTCCCAGGGCTTGTGCCTGAGCTGGGTAGGCCTGCTGCCCCCCAACTGGTTGCCCAGCCAAGCTCTGCAGGCTCAGACTCCAGACGGCTCAACTCAGCTTCCTGTGTCTCCTCCTTCACCCAGGCGTGGGGCAAGTGAGCTCCGGGGCAAATCCCAAGGCAGGGCTGGAAGGAAATGCCAGGAGCAGCTGCTCTGCTGAGGGTGCCAGTGGTGGGAAAGGGCACCGGGAAACTGGGACAGGGCCAGGGTTGGCACTGAGTGGGCTCTGCTTCATTTGAGGGAGTTTCAGCCTTTGAGCCTCTGGCCCTGGGACCCCTGCCCCGCTCACACCTTGGGAAACAGATCCGGATGCCTGTGACCCCAGCTGGGGCTTCACAAGCTGCTTCCTGCCACCTGTCCTGGTCCCCAGCCCGGGACCCAGGAATCTGGCTGCTGCCCCCGTGTGGTGACCTGGGGAAGAGCACCTGCAACCAGTCACGGGCTCCGGGCCCCTCCAGAGGCAGCCACACAGCCTCTCCCTGGGGACAGGGACCAACAGACAGGCCCTGCTAACCTCAGCAGCTGGCACGTGCAGGGCCCAACTCCTCGGACAATATGTGACCCACAAGTCTGTCCTGTTCTAGATAAACTGCTGGGAACAGTGCTCAAGCTCTCCCCAAGGTCTGATGAGCAAGGGACTCTGTGACAAAAAACAAAAGGCCACCACATCCCTGGTGAGAGGCAGCCCAGATTCACAACAGGTGGGACTGGAGAGGCTCCTCTCCTGTGGCTGAGCTGTTGGTGGCGGAAGCACCTTCCCGGTGCCCTGCCCACCATGTCCTGCTACCCAAGTCCAGGGGCCCTGCACGCCCCTGCTCTTAGGAAAGTTGTGCTCCAGCCAATGCAGTGGCTCACGCCTGCAATCCCAGCACTTTGGGAGGCCGAGGCAAGTGGTCACTGAAGTCAGGTGTTCGAGACCAGCCTGGCCAACATGGTGAAACCCATCTCCACTAAAAATACAAAACTTAGCCAGGCGTGGTGGTGGGTGCCTGTAATCCCCGCTACTCGGGATGCTGAGGCAAGAGAATCACTTGAACCTGGGAGGCAGAGGTTGCAGTGAGCCAAGGTCACACCACTGCACTCCAGCCTGCCCGACAGAGTGAGGCTGTCTCAAAAAAAAAAAAAAAAAGGCCGGGCATGGTGGCTCACGCCTGTAATCCCAGCACTTTGGGAGGCTGAGGCGGGCGGATCACGAGGTCAAGAGATCGAGACCATCCTGTCCAACATGGTGAAATCTCGTCTCTACTAAAAATACAAAAAAAAAAAAAAAAACTAGCCGGGCGTGGTGGTACATGCCTGTAGTCCCAGCTACTTGGGAGGCTGAGGCAGGAGAACTGCTTGAAAGCGGAAAACGGAAGTTGCAGTGAGCCGGGATTGTGCCATTGCACTCCAGCCTGGCGATAAAGTGAGACTCCACCTCAAAAAAGAAAAAAAAAAGGAATAATGTATTCTTTCTTTTCATCAAGAGGAATCTGTAAACACCAGGGGCCTCAAGCTGAGCCTCAGGATTCTCCAGCCCTGTAAATGACACTGTCTCTTCAGCCACCCCCCACCACCCTGAACTCCATCTGGGCCATCTCTTCCTGCTTAGCCCCCACCACCACTCAGGACTCCAAGAGGTGGCACACATGCCTGGGAAGGCTGGCAGCCAGGCCAACAGCCTGGCCCTGATGGCTGGATGGCTCAGAGGGCCACTGGAGGCCACATCCACGGAGTGTGGCGGGTACCATCCACCACCAGCAGTGGTGGTACCAGGACCTTCCCTGACTTCCCACTGAGGCCCCTCCTGGCCCTCTACTGATGAAACACACCTGAGTGGCCCCCGTGCATTCTGGTCCCTCCCTCGACCCTGCACTTCCGCCATCTGGTTCTTCATTTGGTCAACCTCCCCCAGGGAATGTGGCATTCAGGGAGGAGCTTCGGGATCCGTTCACAGTGATTCCACAGCACCCAGCCTGGGCTGCATACAGCACCCATTCGCTCCCACAGGCCCAGCACCCTCGAAAGGGTGGCTGAGGGCCAGTTAGAAAGAGGGATGGCCAATCTGCCACCCTGGTGCCCAGGGCTCCTACAACATCAGGGCTTGGCACCAGCCTCCATCCTGAGTCGCTACACCAGGTAAAAGTGGCTCTAGACCCGCGAGAACGGGTGAGTCCTCTGAGCGTTTATTACCACGGATCACAACAGCAGCAGGAGGGAAGGGCGGTGCCAGACTCATCTGCCCCGCTGGTAGATCTTGGGGGTCTGCCAGCCTTCGGGGGCTTCCTTCAGTCCTGCCTTCAGCCAGATGCGCCTCAGGTCTCTCTCGAACTTGAGCTGCCGGGGGCAGAGGAAGGGACCACCAAGTAATTCGTGGCAAAGCCACGCGTCCTCAGCACTTTGCACCTCCCAGGGCCAAGGAGGGGGCCGCTCACCTGCTTTCGTTTCAGGCGTCCTTCCCGGATCTTCCGCCGCAGGAACCGCGTCCTCTTCACCAGCTTCCGGTACTTATGGTGGTTCATCTTCCGCCGGCGGATCTTCAGCACGTTTTTGCACTGAATCTGAGGCGCATCCCAGACCCCCTCATCCCCCTGCTCGGCCCCTTCCCCTGTGTGGCAGGGCGGACACTCGTGGGACTGGGTCGGAGCCACAGTCCCCGGGGTCCCGGTATCCAGCCTGGGCAGGAGGCAGCGGGCCGTAAGCCAGCTCTCCAGGGGGCTGATGGACATCTTCCTGGGGACCAGCATCTCCTCCAGCTCCAGCTGGGCCCCCTTGCGAGGGAGGGAGGCCGCCCTACCCGGGCCGGCTGGCTGTGTGCTGTAAAAGCGCCCGCAGGCCCGGCCGCCCAGCACTCCGGAGCCGGGCCAGAGCCGGCGGCAGCCTGCACAAAACCAGACGGCACAGTCACCGCTCGCGAGACCGCGCCGGCCCTCCGGTCGGGGAGCAGCGCGTTCGTCCCAGCGAGCATCCCCTGCACCTAATTCCTGGCCTGAACCCCGGAGGTTCCCTCTGTGAGCCTCGGAAGTTTAGAGGGAAAAGAGTGTGTGTGTGGTCACGGGCCCCTGTGCCGGCGGGGCTGCTGAGACCCGCACTCCCACCCAGGTGCGTGTCCCTCCCCTCCGGCCCGCGGGGCTTCTTACCTGCCCAGGGAACGGCCCTGAACAGCTGGGAAGTCAGGCGCACCAGGAGCATGGTCTGCGTGCGGCGGCCCCCGGGTCGGGGGAGCTGGAACACAGGTGCCCGCTCAGCTCAGGCGGCGGCGCCTTCGAGCAGTCGCGGGCAGGTCGGGACTGGGGCGTCCGGTCCCGCCGCGACCCCAACCCACAAGGAGGACTTTGCTTCAAACACAGCTCGCGCCCCGAGGCTCCCAAACCCCCGACTCAAGCGGCGTCGCGCTCGGACGCACCAAAGTTCCCCTGCGGATCGCGCTGCCTGACGCCGGGACCCTCTCGGCAGAACCCCGGGTCCGCCCGCCGCAGCGTCCGGCGCCCTCAGGCCTTCCCGCTGACCCTTCCCTCCGCGCGGCTCAAACCGTTCCACGGCAGCCCTCAGGCACTTCCGGTCCGTCCCCGAACCCGCTCGGATCGGCAGCGGCCGCCTGGCGGTTCCTACGCGCACCGCACCCTGGCGTCGTCGCAGGCCCCGCCGGGCCCGAAAGGTGACGGTTTCCGTTTGGGGGAGTCACGGTCCGAGCCTTCAGCAAGGCTCCTCAGCTCCGCCTGGTCCCTTACGGAGGCAAAAAACTACATTTCCCATAATCCCAGGGGGGCACGGGCCCAAGATGTGCCTTCGGGTTTAGAATCGTTTCCGGACCAGCCAGAGCCGACGGAAGTGCAGGCTCAGGGCTACGGAGGTGGAATTATCCGGAAGACGGAAGTGGCTGGAGCTCCTCCCCGTTTGGGCTGGAGGCGAAGGAACCCGAACAAGTGCTTAATCTGTGGTACCAGGTCTCCCCGACTCCTCCTTCCTGGGGCTGGGGAGCTGCCTGGCGGGAGGTGAGGGTGGCAGATGGGTAATGGCGACTCCGTTGTCTGCCCCGCTGAGTGTGCTGACCACCGCGCCCGGCCTAATTTTTGCAGTTTTAGTAGAGATGGGATTTCACTGTGCTAAAACAGGCTGGTCTCGAACTCCTGACCTCAAGTATCCTCCCGCCTCGGTCTCCCAAAATGCTAGGATTACAGGTGTGAGCCGCTGCGCCCGACCCCATAGTGTGATTTTGAAAAGAAAAATCAGACTTGGCCAGGACCGGTGGCTCACGCCTGTCATCCCAGCACTTTAAGAGGCCAAGGCGGGCAGATCACCTGCGGTCCAGAGTTCGAAACCAGCCTGACCAACCTGGAGAAGCCCCCGTCTCTACTAAAAATAGAAAATTAGCCGGGCATAGTGGTGCATGCCTGTAACCTCAGCAATTCTAGAGGCTGAGGTAGGAGAATCGCCTGAACCTGGGAGGTGGAGGTTGCGGTGACCTGAGATCACACCATTGCACTCCAGCCTGGGCAACAAGAGCAAAACTCCGTCTCAAAAAAATAAAAAGCAGCTCCCCAGAGTTAGGGACCCTTAGAAGAAAGGGGATATGGACATTTCAGTGGGAGAAAGTCTTGTGGGGGGCAAGATGAACCAGAACGTCCTTCCCCTTCTCAGGAAGCAATTTCAGGGAGGTGAACTGAGGAAGACCAGTCTGTTTGGGTCCCGGTACCTAGTAGGCTCCGGCCAAAAGGGAAAGGTCCCAGCTGGGGTAGGACCCAGCTGTTACAAGGCTGGGGCGTTATTCAGCCACAGGTGCTGCACAGAGCCGGCCCAGGAGGCTTACAGAGTGGTCACCACAATTAATGCCCAGGCCAGATCCGACTGGCTGCCTCCCACAGGAGTGGTGGGAACACTTGTGGGAAGCGCCAGATGCTCGTGTGAGCAGAGCTGCCAAGCTCCATGAGCTGGAACTAGAGGAGGAAGAGCGATCCTTCATAGACAACTGAGGAGGAAAAAATGCAGTGTGAGAAATGGAGAGGGTGTGTGTGTGTTATGATCCCTCATTTTTAAACAAAGGAAAGTACAGTTACTGCACATGTTTTTTTCCCCAAAATACCCATTTGTCTTCAGAAAAGTTTTTCTTTAGAAACTTCAGTAATTTAGCCAGGCGCAGTGGCTCATGCCTGTAATCCCAGCACTTTGGGAGGTCGAGGCAGGCGCATTTTCTGAAGTCAGGAGTTTCAGACCTTCCTAGTCAACATGGTGAAACCCCTTCTCTACTAAAAATACAAAAAAAAAAAAAAAAAAGTAGCTGTGTGTGGTGATGCACATCTGTAATCCCAGCTACTCGGGAGGCAGAAGCAGGAGAATCGCTTTTGAACCTGGGAGGTAGAGGTTGCAGTGAGCCGAGATCATGCGACTGCACTCCAGCCTGGGCAACAGTGAGACTCTGCCTCGAGGAAAAAAGAAAAAAGCTGGGCATGGTGGTGCAGGGCTGTAGTCCTAGCTCCTCCGGACTGGATTGAGGGCAGAGTGGCCAGGTGCAACGGACTATACTTGGGGAACATCTTGGCAACCCAGTGCACAGCTGCCTATACTTCAATAATCTTATGATCCTCAGGCAGGAGAATGGCTTGAGACTGAGAGGTGGAGGTTGCAGTGAGCCGAGATCACGCCACTGCACTCCAGACTGAACAAGAGTGAGACCATATTCGCCTATACCCAAAAAAAAGCTACGCGTGGTGGCTCACCCCTGTAATCCCAGCACTTTGGAAGGCCAAGGCGGGCAGATCACCTGAGACTGGGAGTTCAAGACCAGCCTGACCAATGTGGAGAAACCCCACCTCTACTAAAAATACAAAATTAGCTGGGCATGGTGGCACATGCCTATAATCTCAGCTACTTGGGAGGCTGGGGCAGGAGAATCGCTTGAATCCAGGAGGCAGAGGTTGCAGTGAGCCAAGATTGCACCACTGCACTCCAGCCTGGGCAACAAGAGCAAAACTCATCTCAAAAAAAAAAAAAAAAAAAAAAAAAAGGCTCAGCTTAATCAGGAGTACCTGTTTCAGTACAAAACCCCTGCCGATGGCTCATGAAGATCCTGCCTTGATGTTATTAGACCTACACAGATCAGCAAATGTCTACCCTAATTTTAGACCCACTCCTAAAAATTCATTCTGAGGCTGAGCACAGTGGCTCACCCCTGTAATCCCAGCACTTTGGGAGGCCAAGGCGGGCGGATCAAGGTCAAGAGATCCAGACCATCCTGGCCAACATAGTGAAACTCCGTCTCTATTAAAAATGCAAAAATTAGCCAGGCGTAGTGGCGCGCACCTGTAGTCCCAGATACTTGGGAGGCTGAGGCAGGAGAATCACTTGAACCCAGGAGGCAGAGGTCGCAGTGAGCCATGATCTTGCCACTGCACTTCCAGCCTGGGCGACAGAGCAAGACTCCCCTATCAAAAAAAAAAAAAAGTGATGACAGAAAAACTATATAATGGCTACTGCATGGAATGAACTGTTAGCAGTTAAAACTGTCCTTATCCAGCCCGGGGAACATAACAAAACCGTCTCTACAAAAAAACACAAAAATTAGCTGGGCATGGTGGCTCACACCTGTAGTCCCAGCTACTTGGGAGGCTGAGGTGGGAGATCAATCACTTGAGCCCAGGAATTGAAGACTAGCCCGTAACATAGTGAGGCCTCATCTCTACAAAAAAGAAGAAATTAGCCAGGGGTGATGGGGAGTAGCTGAGGCTACTTGGGAGGCTGAGGTGGCAGGATCGCTTGAGCCCGGGAGATGCAGGCTGCAGTGAGCAGAAATCATACGCTGCACTCCCGTCTGAGCGACAGAGACTCTGTCTCAATGGCTGGGCCAGGCACACTGGCTCACTCACGCCTGTAATCCCAGCACTTTCGGAGGCCGAGGTGGCACATCACCTGAGGTTAGGAGTTCGAGACCAGCCTGGCCAATGTGGTGAAATCCCATCTCTACTAAAAATACAAAAACTGGCCAGGTGTGCTGGGACACGTCTATAATCCCAGCTACGCTGGAGGTTGAGGCATGAGAATCACCTGAACCCGGGAGGTGGAAGTGAAGTGAGCCGAGATCATGCCACTGCACTCCAGCCTGGGCAACGGAGTGAGACCCGGTCTCAAAAAAAAAAAGTAAACAGGCCATGAAGGAAGTATTTACAAAAATTGAAAAACTAGGGCCTACCTTTCTTCAGTTAAATGTTCACCAGTGTAGCAGGCACAGGGTTTCCCAGGAGCCAGGTACCTACACCAAAGGGTAAGGGACCAGGAGCAGGACTGGCTCAGGATGCCCTGCCCCCGGGACAGCACTGTGGTGAGCTGTCCTGGGGCAGAGCTCAAACCCCTTGCTGATGAAGTGGCCGTCTCCGCCAGGTGTGTCCTCTCAGCGTTGGGGGCCCTGGGCTGTGACACTCCAGCAAGGCCACCGCCAGCAAAGCCGGCCCAGCAACTGCACAACACAGGAGCTGCTCTGCGTGGGTGCCCTGTCCTGTGAGGAACTTGGGGTGCACCCGTGCTGGGCCCCAGCCCTGCCTGTGCCATCCCCACACTCACTCAACTGGCCCGTGAAGCTCTGAAAGTGCTGGTAGGATCAAAGTAGCCCCTGGGGTTGGGCCTGAGGAGGTGGAGCGGGGGGGGGGGGGGGGGGGGGGGGGGGGGGGGGGGGGGGGGGTGTCTGCGGGACTACACCAGTGCATGCTCCTCCTTCCTTTGGTCCTGCCAGAGCTGGTGGTCACAGTGCAGGCCCAGTGCCTGGGGGCAAATCTGAAGCGGGCAGGGACAGTGGCTTCATGGGTGCTAGGCGGGTCACCACTGCCTGTCTCCCTCGGGAAGACAAGATTTGTGGCAAGACCCGCAGCCACCCCAAGTGCCAAGGGTGACCTTGAGGACTGCCAGGGAGGTGCCCACCTACCACACTAGACGCCTCCCCACGTGGGTTCCTCCTGCAGGTCCCCCCAGGGGTGGAGTGACTGCTGGCCCTGGCCTTGCTGCAGCCTCAAGCATAGTGGGCAAGGACCCCTACCCTGCTCAGGTCACTGCTTCTGGATCCAGGCCGGGAACTGAGCCACTTGGGATCGGAGGCCGAAGGGTGCTGAACCGGGCTCCAGCTGCCAGAGCTCCAGGGCATGCATGCCAGGAGCTGGCGCCATGGCCTCTTGCTGTGTCCTTAGGCAGAAATGAGTCTGTGGGGCCTCATGGCTAGCATGGACGTTCTAAGGACCTGGGGTAGACCCTCACTTTAGCCCACCCATCTAGTTAGCTTCAGACTTGGAAAGCCTGCGGGAGGACCTGCCTCAGGCAGCAGCGGTGCCCTGCGTGGAAGCTGGGCACTGCCAGAGATGTGGGACTGGAGGCTCTGGGGACACTGAGCCCTGGCTGTGCTCCAGGGCGTGTCCCATACACATTTCTCCACCTTGGCACGGCTGACACTTGGGGACTGTCCTGTGCTCAGCGTGCTGAGCAGTGTCCCTGGGGGTACCTACTGTGCCCAGTGGCATGTCCCCCTAGCCTGAGCCCCCTGAGCTCCCTCCCATCCGATTCCTCCAGATGGCGGAGATGCAGGCAGCATGGAGTCACGGGGGCAGGCCACCCCGTTGCCTGCCCTTCCCGTCCAGTACCCTCCCCAGACCCTCATCTCGTAAAAGGTCAGGACCATGATTGGTGTCAACTCTCCAGGAACGACCCTTCACCCGGGACAGAGGGGTGGCCTGTGACAACCGGGTCCCAAGAGGGCTCTGTGCTGCGAGCGGGATTCTGCGTAGGGTCGGTGCTTTGGGCGTCTCTCTGCAGCGGTGAGTACAAGGAGATGCATGCCATGCTGGAGGCAGCCACCATGTGCTGTCCTAAGCCAGCCAGTCTCCAGCTGGGGAAGAGCGGGACCCCGGCCCCATCTGCTGGCTTCAGCAGGGAGGCCGGAGACCTGCAGGACGGCCCTCCAGACAGGATGAAGTGAACAGGCCGGAAGGAAGCGGCAGATGGCCAGGAAGGCAATCGCTGGTGGCCCCCATTATTCATGGGTATAAGCCACCCCACAGTGCCTTGACAGTTTACAAACGCTGTGGCAACAACCCGGACATTATTACCACCCCTTTCCAAACAAAAGCCGGTAACAATCCAGACGTTACCACCCCTCCCTACAAAGTCCTGGGGACTCATCCCCTAATCTGAATGTAAGTAAACCTGCATATAAATACGGTTGCATGCAGCTCTGGGACCACTGCCTCTGCACTGTCCCTGCCCCACAAGAACCAGCACCAGTTCAATAAAAGGACTGCTGCAGGCCAGACGTGGTAGCTCACGCCTATAATCCCCGTACTTTAGGGTTTGCATGTGCGACCTCCAAGTGCCCTACGCCCACACACAGACATCATGGGTTACCACCCAGTCCCCCCACAGCACCGAGAGCACTCCAGAATCATTCTGTTGTTCCCACAACTTCCCTCCTACGGCCCTGCAGGAAGGAGCCTGTGTCCTCAAGGGCAGGGGGCTCAGGACCTCACAAGCCTTCAGCAGAAGGGCAGGCAAACGGAACCCCGAGAGCTGGCACGCCGGCTGTGTGCACACCCGGACACTTTCACAAGCACATACAACGACCACCTACCAAGTCTGTAATGCTCCAGATATCCTGAGTGGAGAGAGATGTGTTTATTCACCATGTCAAATGCGGTTATAGGGAACCTCTAGCAGCTGGTGGCCTGCACTCAGCACTGCACAGATAAAAATATATGACTTTCAACACAGATCCAAATACCGTCACATTTTAAAAGTCAGGATTCCCTATACAAGTTTTAAGCTGAGAGGATTAAAGTTCTGAGTTTTCATATATAGCTTTAACTTGTATTAAACACATGTTTATTTACAACATGGAGAGAGAATAAGGGGCAATTAAGGCCATTTTCTCTTGTGAAACACTGCAAAATATGTACATAAGTACAACCTAATATAGGCAAAGGTTCTAAAAATCATCTTTCTTGGCTTCCCGTAATTGAGTGTCAGTCGGGGAGCAGAGGGGGGGCTGTCAATAGCACCAGGCCACACAACAAGGGCGTGTGCGCTCCCGTTTTCATCCAGCCGCCGCCGCAGTGAGGCCCCGCACAGCCCAGGTGTGCGCCACACCCCAGACCGGCCTGAATGAAGTGTGTGTCACCGGCCCCCCAATTCCATTTCCAAATCCACCAAGGTCCAGTCAAAATACATCTCCAAAAAGAACCCTACCACAGGGCCACCTGCACTAACGGAGCGCACCCAGGGGTCACAGGGCAGCCATCAGGTACCTCCCCGGGAAGGGCCTGAGCCCGCCAGTCACTGCAACCCCGCCTCACCTCCGATGTCTGCTATGCCCAGGGTGGTCCCGCTCGTAGCGATGGCCCGTGCGTTCGTACGACCTGGAGCGTTCCCGTCGCTGGTCTCTATAGTAATGACTCTTCTTCTTGTATTTCCCCGGATTACCTACCCGCTCCCGTGACCTGCTTCGGGAACAGGATGAGCTCCGGCTCCGAGACTTGTGTGGCTTCTGGGGGGGATACTTGCAGTCCTTGGACTTCCGGGAGCCCCGAATCTCAGAGCTTTTGTAGGGGGCGCTGCGGGGGGCCTGTCTCGGTGGGGAGTCACTCCGGCTCCGGGAGCGGCTCTGCGACTTGGAACCACCAGACGTGGAGCCGCTGTCACTTTTCCTGGGAAGAAGGACAGCACCACCACACGTGTGACCACCTGGCCTGGCCAGGCCTGACACACCCACAGGATCTCAGACACAGACACACCACCTCCGGGTTTAGAGAAACAAGAAACCACCTCAGGGTGAGAACGATTACCCCAGGGATGGCCCCACCCCAACCCAGTGTGGGCTTCCCGGGTACGCTGCGAGGTACACACCTCCTCTTAGGTGAAGCCGATCTCGATGGGGACCTGGAGTAGCTCTGCTCACAGCTCCGGCTCCGACTTCGACTCTCTCGCCCCTTTGGCAAGCTGTGAACAGGACGGGAGCCGGTTACAGACCACAAGTCTCTGGCCAATCCCGACAACCACCCGGGCAGCTCGGGGCCTTACCCGTTCACGGGGCTGTCCGCCTTGGCCTTCTTGGCGCCCTCCACCCTCCTCTTGGTGTTCTTCACAGAGAGCGGGGAAGGCTTGCTCCCCTTACCTTCTTTGGGGGATTCCACTAGAATCAGAACAAGAGGTTAAAAAGCCAACCACAAAAAAACTCTCCCAATAAGAAACAAGTTAGAGCAAGTAAGGCCCCTTGGCTGGGCACGGTGGCTCATGCCTGCAATCCCAGCACTCTGGGGGCCGAGGCAGGCCGATCACGAGGTCAGAAGATTGAGACCATCCTGGCCAACATGGTGCAACCCCATCTCTACTAAAAATACAAAAGAATTAGCTGGGTGTGGTGGCGCATGCCTGTAATCTCAGCTACTCGGGAGGCTGAGGCAGGAGACTAGCTTGAACCAGGGAGTCGGAGATTGCAGTGGGCCAAGATCACACCACTGCACTCCAGCCTGGTGACACAGCGAGACTCTGTCTCAAAAAAAAAAACAAAAACAAAAAAACAAACAAACAAAAAAGATAAGGCCTCTCTACAGGTGGAAGCGCAAGCCAACTCTAACTTCCTGCTCCCAGCCTAGGACCTGGAACTTACACAGACATCACAGAAATGCAGATGGGACCAGGTGCAGTGGCCCACACCTGTAATCCCAACACTTTGGAAGGCCAAGGGAGGTGGATCACCTGAGGTCAGGAGTTCGAGGCCAGCCTGCCCAACATGGTGAAACCCCGTCTCTACTAAAAATACAAAAATTAGCTGAGCGTGGTGACGTGAGCCTGTAATCCTAGCTACTTGCAAGGCTAAGGCACAAGAATCACCAGAACCTGGGAGGCGGAGGCTGCAGTGAGCCGAGATCTCATCACTGCACTCCAGCTTGGGCAACAGAGTGAGACTCTATCAAAAAAAAAAAAAAAAAAAGTCCAGAAACAGTGGCTCACGCCTGTAATCCCAACACTTTGGGAGGCCAAGGCAGGCAGATCATCTGAGGTCGGGAGTTCAAGATCAGCCTGATCAACATGGAGAAACCCCGTCTCTACTAAAAATACAAAATTAGGCCGGGCGCTGTCCTGTAATCCCAGCTCTTAGGGAGGCAGAGGCGGGAGGATAGCTTGAGCCCAGGAGTTCGAGACCTGCCTGGGCAATATAGCGAGACCCCGTTCTCCACAAAAAGGAAAAAAACAAAAAGACAAAAAAACAAAAACAAAAACAAAATTAGCCAGACGTGATGGCACACGCCTGTAATCCAAGCTACTCAGGAGGCTGAGGGAGGAGAATCGCTTGAACCCAGGAGGCAGAGTTTGCGCCACTGCACTCCAGCCTGGGCAACAAGAGCAATGCAGACAGGCCCTCTGCATGACGCGACACTCGGTGTGATGACATACATCATCACGTCATCCACGGCCCCGCACTGTAACATCTTCCCTAGATGACAAGCTACCGGGCAGCAGGTAAACAAAGCATTTCAGACAGCCTGTCCAAACTCCCTGCTCATCAACAGACAGGCCAGGTGCCTATACTCCCAGCACTCTGAGACGCTGAGGCAGGACAGTCGCTTGAGGCAAGGAAATTCAAGACCAGCCCAGGCAACATAGCGAGCCTCAATGAAGAAGGTAACGAATCAGGCGAGCGTGGCGGCGTGGGCCTGCGGTCCTAGCTATGCAGAAGGCTCAGGCAGAGGACCTCTTGAATGCAGGAGGTGGAAGCTGCAGTGAGCTACGGTCACACCACTGCACTCCAGCCTGAGTGACAGAGACCCTGTCTCAAAAAGAGTCTAGAAGGAGCACATACCCCAGAATGAAGGCCCAGGAGGATCACTGGCCTCTGGGCCTTGTGGGAAGCTGATTGCTACCGCCTACCAGACTCACCCAGCTTGGGGGCCGGTGAGAAGCCCGCGGTGCCGTCGGGAACCTGAGTACCCCCGGGCAGCAGGCCCCGCGCTTGCGCCTTTGCCTCCTCGATGGCGTGCTTCCTCTTCTCCACCTCACCTTCCAGCTGTGTGAGATCAACCTACAAAAGCCAGAGGAAGCCATTCAGAACCAGGTTTAACCGGCCAAACATGAACACATACAAGAAAAAATGCAGAAGAACCTTTTTCCGAGCATAAAGCTGCAAGATCTTTAAGCAGATTTCCTTAATTTCTTCTTCAGTTGCTCCAAACAAAAGAAACCAATGAGGACGATTGGGCAAAGGGATCTGTAGACACAAACGCCATCGTTGTGACACCTTCCTCCACTGCACCGGCAGCAACTCAGGATGATAAAAACAGCCGCTGGTAGCCAAAACGCTTTGGCCCAGATTAGTGCAATTTGAATAATACAGTAAAGTTTACTGGAGGCTAAAGAAAAAAATCAGACTAGAAACTCTCGATAGTAGCAACACTGACCTCCAGCGTCCGGGCAGCAAGATAAATGCAGGCACAGGCGATGCTCTCGGGCTGGAACCGCACAAATACGTCTGTGCGAAGGCTGTCATTCATGTAATTCCTGGAAACCGAACACAAGAAGAACTGCAATGCCCCACCCGGGAACCCAGGACATCCGCCTGCATCACCTAGATAAGTCTAGATAAATTCACTACTGCTCTAAGGAGTCTATTGCTGGGACTCAGAGCTAGACAGTCCAGTGAATCTCAAGAGTTAATGGAGAAATCTTCTAGCTGCTTTTTCTAAATACAGGACAGGAAGGCACAGAAATAATCAGGAAAAAAAAAAAAGCTGGCTGAATGTCAGACAATGTGTGTTGCTATGGAAGAGAACCGACTTTAACTTGACTTTTCCCCTCAACTTTGGCCTGCTCTCATGCAAAGCACAATGCCTCCGAAAGAAAACGTCTACTGTAGTCACTAAAACGCCTTTGATTAAAGAAATCTAAATGCTCAAAATCCATAGTGCAGAGAAACATGCAAACTCAAATGAACGGGCTGGGCACAGAGCCGGCAGCTGCTGGGACACAGGCCGTCCTCTTGCCGTCCTCTCCCTCCTCTTCCTCGACGCCGCTGGCGGCAGGGCCCTTCTCTGGTGACCGAGCTGCAGCTTGCTTGAAGGAGTCCACTTGGAAGAGGGACAAGCCCCCTGGGTGTAAGCTGGACGCATGGGAGCGTCGTGCAGAGGGAGGCTCAGAACCCAAGGGCAGGCCTCTTCTTGGGCTCACCAGAGCCGCTGCCAACTGTCCCATTTCAACAAGGAGTCTTAAAATGAACATTCATAGAATCAGAAGCAACACAATACTGAACGTTTCATCACAGTGCATTCTTTAAATTTCATCATATTTAGAAGCTATAAAAATACAAAAATTCACATCTTTTTAAAGCATTTAAAAACTGACATTTTTAGCATTTTCCTTTAGATACATCTAAGATTTAATAGTCTAAAACCAGACCTTATACTAGCTTTATGAATACTGCAATTACAAAAAGGGTTGATTCCATGAGGACAGGTTATCTGGTCTTATATTCACTGCTCCTCACGTGCCCAGTAACGGTGAGCCTTGGGGTCGGGCTGCACCCACAGATGAGACTAGTCATGCAGGGATCTGAAGGGTTACCCTCCCCCCATGTCTGTCCTAAATAAACCCTGGAGAAGGTAACATACAAACTCACTCAGCTTTCTCAATGGTTAAGTTCTACAGGTGCCCAGAGGCACGTGGCTCTGGAAGCCGCTCCAGGCATCAAGGGGGAATCTGTGTGACAGCCGTGCAGCCACACCCCCTGAAGCAAGGGAGCAGTGAGCAGCTCAAACACAGATCAACAATCAGTAACCTTTGGTTTCTGATAAACAATTTTCAGTAGTCAAGTAGTAATAATATTAATCCATTAACTTTTAAGTCTTAAATGCAATCTTCAGAACATATAAACTTATTGCTATATTTGAAATGTTACAGTATTTTTTAAAGTATCCATGGAGTAATTTAAAGATGCACACCTTTACTGGAATGCGTCACGCAAAGCTGCTCGAGAGCAACCTGAGACTTTAGAAATCACGACATAACCCCACGGACAGGCGGGCTCCCCCCAGCCAATCTGTCACTTCAATTCTGACAGCTTTCCACGCCATTTTTTTTTTAAGAGAAAGGTATTGCATCTTTATCATACAGGTACAGCAGTTTTAAAGGGACAAAATTCAAGTCAAGACAGTTATCAACTCTAATCAATACAATTACCAAAGCGCGACAGAGGATTAACAAGAAGCACAATCGTCAGAGAACCACAAGCAGCAGTCGGCCATGGCTATGCTATGTGCGCGTACCACCAGTCTAGGGCCAGCCTTCGGTGGAGAGCCTGCACTGGATTGGCTGAAGACGCCGCTGTCCCTGCACCAAAGCGCTTGGACAGCAGAGGAGAAGTCTTAGTCACTTACCCTCAGAGGCTACCCTTTGATTGAAAGAGTACAGAAAAGAAAAGTCAAAATAGGTTCTCTATTAAACATGTCATAGCACCAGACAATTCAGTCAGCAAAAATATGACCCTTACAGACTTAACTCCATGGGAAAAAATCCACCAAAAAACCCCAAATGCTAAATTGCCACTTTTGGCTTCCTTTCTGGCACATGCATTGTTAACATCGGTCCGAGAGCCTTCTCTGCCCCTCTCCCATGAGATGCGACTTCAGGGAGACACAGATACTAAGTCTACGTCAGCCTCCACGTCTCTGGGAAACGGCCCCACTGTGCCACGTCACAGCTGCCCGAGGACACCCACTGACTGCTCTCCTCAGGGTGGGGGCACAGGAAGCGCAGGGCTGCAGGAGGGGACGGGCCACCTACCGTTACTGCCAGTGCCCATTTTGGGAGTCTGACTGGAATTTACACAGCAGGAGCACTGGGCACTCGGACATCTCCAGCCCACAACCAAGTCACTGGGCTGCCTACCCCCTGCACTGCCCTTGCTGCTCTCATAAAACAAGGAAGCTCAACTCACCATGAGGTCTGGACCAGGTGTTGGTTACGCTCACACTCTAACACCTGAAGGTACATAACGATTATCTGGAAGATACGGGTCAGGTAGTTATTAGCAGGAACCTTAAAAGCCCAGAATTCAGATCTTGTGGGTGTCCATGCAGCAAACAAGAGCCTCATGCTAGATCCCAGGAGTGGCTCCTGGCCACATGTCTGGCAGACAGCTCGGCGGGAGGGAGCTTTGCGGATGCCCCTGCTGTCTGCGTTGGCAGTCAGGCAGGATGTATCCACGCATAACCCATGGCAGAGGCCTCCTTCTTCACGAGGCTGGTTTCATTCTCATCTTCAGTACTTTCCACCAGTGAGGCTGGCCTATCCTACACGGCTCTGGACCCCAGTTACCAACTCACCAAAACACAATATGAACATACTTTCAGCAAACAGGGGAAAGCACTTAACGCTGGGCGTGGTGGCTCACGCCTGTAATCCCAGCACTTTGGGAGGCCGAGGCGGGTGGATCACCTGAGGTCGGGAGATCGAGACCAGCCTGACCAACATGCAGAAACCCCATCTCTACTAAAAATATAAAAATAGCCAGGTGTGGTGGCACATGCCTGTAATCCCAGCTACTCGGGAGGCTGAGGCAGGAGAATCGACTGAACGTGGGAGGTGGAGGTTGCAGTAAGCTGACATGGCATCACCGCACTCCAGCCTGGGCAACAAGAGCAAAACTCCACCTCAAAAAAAAAAAAAAAAAGGAAAAGGATTTCAATCTGTGGTGAGCAATTTACAGATAATTTGAACAAATGGGAGAAAGCTGAACAAGCAAATGAGGAAACCCACCAATAAAAAGGAGATGAAACCAAAAACAGAAACAATCTTTTGGGTAAAACAAGTGCTTTGTTTCCATGTAACAAAGAAGGCACCCACCATGCTGGAAGCAATGAACAGTGTAGCGGCCATCACCCTCAGTCAGTACATGCCGCAAAAGGCTTCCAGTCATTTCAGACTACAGCGCCCAGAATCCTCTAATTTCTCCATAAGAGGAAGTAAGACTATCACTAAAGCATCTTTAGAAAATTAGCTGATGAGGCTGTGCGCAAGTGGCTCATGACTGTAATCCTGGGACTTTTGGGAGGCCAAGGCGGGCAGATCACCTGCGCTCAGGAGTTCGAGATCAGCCTAGTCAACACGGTGAAACCCTGTCTCTACTAAAGATACAAAAATCAGCCAGGCGTGGTGGTACATGCTTGTAATCCCAGCTGCTTGGGAGGCTGAGGCAGGACAATCACTGGAACCTGGGAGGCAGAAGCTGCAGTGAGCCAAGATTGCACCCCTGCACTCCAACATGGTAACAGAGTAAGACTGTCTCAAAAAAAAAAAAAAAAAAGAAAGGGCCAGGTGTGGTGGCTCACACCTATAATCCAAGCACTTTGGAAGGCTGAGGTGGGTGGATCACAAGGACAAGAGATCAAGACCATTCTGGTCAACACAGTGAAACCCTGTCTCTACTAAAAAATACAAAAAATTAGCTAGGTGGTGGCACATGCCTGTAGTCCCAGCTACTTGGGAAGCTGAGGCAGGAAAATCTCTTGAACCCAGGAGGCAGAGGCTGCAGTGAGCTGAGATCACACCATTGCATTCCAGTCTGGCAACAGAGCAATACTCCGTCTCAAAGGAAAAAAAAAAAAAAAAAAGCCAGGTACGATGGCTCACGCCTGTAATCCTAGCACTTTGGGAGGCCGAGGTGGGTGGATCACCTGAGGTCAGGAGTTCAAGATCAGCCTGGTCAACATAGTGAAATGCCATCTCTACTAAAAATACAAAAAATTAGCCAACAGTGGTGGCGGGCGCCTGCAATTCCAGCTACTCGAAAGGTCGAGGCAAGAGAATCGCTTGAACCAGGGAGGCGGAGGTTAAAGCGAGCAGAGATTGCACCACAGCACTCCAGAAAAACATACACTAACAAATTTAATTTTTACAAACTCATCACTATTTTTGAAAGCCCAAACTTAAGCCATGCCATTTCTAAAACTCTTACAAATGGGTTACAAAGATAAACAGCTAACCCTGGAAGACTAATGCATCAGGAACCGTTTTTGAACTATGGGTGTAAAGTGGGAAGTGGAGTCAGGGATGCACTCAGCGCTCGTCAGAGCCTTCAGCTGCACTGAGGTGGAGAGGCAGCCAGTCTGCAGCAGTGGTCTGCGCAGGCTCACAGGGCAGGAGCCACACACCCACCTTGTGAGGGTGCTTCACATGGACGCAAAAACCCAGCTCTTTGAGAACTCGTCTTTCCGCCTTTATAATTTGGTTCTTTAAATTAACATAATCTTGATCCAGCAGTAGAGGCACAGGCTTCCTACAAAAGAGAGAGCGCAGGGTCTGCATCACGGTCAAGCAGAACAAGGCTTCCGACATGCCATCACTACCTCCAACTGTGAGCACCTAATGCAAACCCGACACACACATGGCTGCGACATCCATGTCCTCTAACTACCAAGACCGCACAACATTCCTCACAGCCCAGTGCCAACCTACTCATCCCATTCCAACAATCCTCCCCACTGTTCCTTACAGACCGACAGCCTCTGGTGCGCAGGCACAGACTGAACACGGCAACAGTAAAGGATCTCTCCTAAAAGCACTTTGTGTGGCTCCAGATGTGAGGATACATACTCATGGTTAAATAACCAGTAAACCAATGAAAGACATTATTTAAATAATGGGCCAGGGCGGTGGCTCACTCCTGTAATCCCAGCACTTTGGGAGGCCGAGGCAGGTGGATTGACTGAACTCAGAAGTTTGAGACCAGTCTGTCCAATGTGGTGAAATCCTGTCTCTACTAAAAAAAAATCCAAAAATTAGCCAGGTGTGGTGGCAGGTGCTTGTAATGCCACCTGCTTAGGAGGCTGAGGCAGGAGAATCACTTGAAGGGCGGGGGGACGGCAGAGGTTTCAGTGTGCCACGATTGCATCACTGCACTCCAGCCTGTGTGACAGAGTGAGATTTTGTCTCAAAAACAAAAACACAGATAGCCAGGCAAGGTGGCATGTGCCTGTAGTCCCAACTATTTGGGAGGCTGAGGCAGGAGAACTGATTGAACCCGGGAGGCAGAGGCTGCAGTGAGCCAAGATCACATCACTCCAGCTTGGGCAACACAGCAAGCCTCCATCTCAAAAATTCAATATGGGGCCGTGTTGTTTTTTTTTTCCAAGAAAAAGAAGTTTCGCTTTTCTCTACCAGGATGGAGTGCAATGACACGATCTCGGCTCACTGCAACCCCCCCCTTGGGTTCAACCAATTCTCCTGCCTCAGCCTCCCGAGTAGCTGAGATGACAGGTGCCTGCCACCATGCCCACCTAATTTTTTTTTTTTTTGTATTTTTGATACACACAGAGTTTCACCATGCTGGCAGGCTGGTCTTGAACTCCTGACCTCAGGGGATGCGCCTGCTTCGGCCTCCCAAAGTGCTGGGATTACAAGCGTGAGCCACTGTGCCTGGCCAGAGGCCATGTTTTCTAAAGAACTTCCATTAACTTCAGGAGCATAAACACTCGGCTAAGTTCGGAGCCAGCGGTTCTCAACTAGAGCAATTTTGCTATTCTAGGGCCATGAAACAACATCGAGAGACTTTTGGTTTCTTTGGGAGGCAGAGTCTCACTCTGTCATCCAGGCTAGAATGCAGTGGTGACACTGCAGCCTCAATCACCTGGCCTCAATCAAATCTCCCGCCTCAGCCTCCCAAGTGCTGGGATTACAGGTATGAGCTACCACACCTGGTATGAGAATTTCTGGCTATCACAACTAAGGTGGGGTACTCCTGGCATCCAGTGAGTAGAGGCCAGGGATGCTGCTGAATCCTGCAACAGACAGAACAACCCACCACAACTAAAGATTACCCAACCTGTAATCCCAGTGCCTTGGGAGGCTAAGGCCAGCAGATCCCTGAAGCCCAGGAATTTGAGACCAGCCTGGACAACATAGCAAGACCCCATCTCTATCAAACAAAAAAAGCAGGTATGGTGGCATGCTCTTGTCCCAGCTACATAGGAGGCTAAGGCAGGAGAAACTTTTGAGCCTAGGAGGTTTAAGCTGCAGTGAGCCATGATCATGCCACTGCATTCCACCCTGGGCAACAGGAAACCCTGTCTCAGGAGGAAAAAAACAAAAAAAATTATCCACCCTGAATGCCAATAGCACTGAGAATAAGAATTCCTGCTCTAAAACGTTCAGAAACTTATGGGAAACAAGCAGCAACAGGGCTGTGCGCTCACATGGGTAAAGCAGGAAGCCAGCACCAGGACCCTGGGCCACGTGCCCCGTCCTCACTGGAGCCGCTGCCCTCACGCTCAACAGCACCTGCTGACGCCTCTGAGCAGGCCCTGTTCGAGGAACTTGAAAATGCGCTCAGGAGCACCCCACAGGTTTAAAACCTCATACCTGTACTTTGTTATAGAAATGTTCGCGTAATTTAACCTGAAAAAAACGCAGACGATGATCGACTAGACAGCGCTGAGACTCACTTTTTCTCTCTCAGCTGTCGAAGGCGGTGAAACACATTGATGACGTCCCGTATGCGTCTTGGAGCCTCTTCTATCTTGGAAGCCAGGTGAACGCAGGCCATTGACACATGCTGAAGTGGAAGCATCGCAACACACCCATGTTTGTCCCCAGCCACCGCATCCTGACGGGCCAAAGGCTTGAGGGCTATTCAGACCAAAACGCACCCAGGGGTAAAGCAGCCGAGAAACAGAACTCTCCAGCACAGAGCTCGGACTAGGGAGCAGACACTCTCTCCCCTGGGTAACCGGGCAGACAAAGCCCGTGTCCCCTCGACATATTCCGCTGGGAATGAAGCGCAGAGGGGCCCTTACCTCCATGGAATGCTTCACGAAGGACTTGGTGTAGAAGAACCGCTGGAACAGCACCTGCCCGGTAGCCATGGCCACCTAGAGCGGAGAAAATTTCTGTCTTTTTCAAATGCACCATCCAAGGCCTTCGCGGCCAAAAGTCAGCGAGTAACGTGGAACTCCCCACTCAGAAGCAAACACTGACACGTTTCCCAGGTCCACAAACGTTGTTTGCGTCCCGCCGTCTCGGGGTCCAGCGAGACCCGAGAGAAGGCCCCGGGGCAGGGGCAGGGGCAGGGGCGGGCTTGGGATTGCCGCCGGGGCTGGGGTCGGGGTCGGGGTGGGAGTGGGGGCCTGGACGGGGGCGGCGCGGGCCCACCTCTTGCCAACAAAGGGCGGCTGCTGCCCGGGAGGTTACCTGGGCCCGAGGCTCGCGGCCGCGCCCTCACCTGAGGCAGACGGAGCAGGATGCCGGCCGCCTGGATGAGCTCGCAGCCTACCACGCGGAGGTCGGTCTCTGTGTCGGTGTCGAGGCCGCTCGACATGGACGGCGTGAAGCGGAGTTTGTCGTCAGGTATGAGGCAGTTTTCCAAGGTGATGAGCACCCCGGAGTATAGCCGGTCCCCAATCAGCACACCTTGCGACCCGGGGACTGCGCCCCCAGAGCCCGGGACGCCGGCCGCTGCCGCAGCAGCTGCCGACCCCGCAGCCCCGGCCGCCGACGCCGCCGCCGACGCCGCCGCCATTTTGTGCTGCCGACTACCCTACGACTTCTTCCCCCAGGGCGGCTCCTCGCAACGCTCCACTGCTGCCACCGCCCCGCCCCGTCTCATACCATTGGTTCGGCCTGCGGGCAGCGTGACGCCGCCTAGCGGCGATTGGCTAGTCCACCTGCCCGTCAGTAACGCGCCTAACGCCGTCGCCGGAACCTGGCTCAGGTGTGAGGGCGGGCTCGTTACCCAGGGTGCTCCGCGGTGCCAGCCGACCCGGAAGCACGTCTGCCCCGAGCGGAGGCGCCGGTGCCTGGCTGAGAGCTCCTGCCCGGGCGCCCCGAGAGGGGCGGGGCTTCTCCGAAGCCGCCCACGTTCGTGCGGAGACCCCTGATCGCGGAAGCTCGCGTCTCGGAAGTCCTATGGTTCAAGGCGGTCCATGTCCGTGGGGTCTGTGGTGGGACGACCCCCTACTGCTATCCCCTGGGCGCGGGGCATGGTCAGAGGCTCCACTCTGCCTCGCCCTGAATGAGACGCGCGTGCCCGGTGTCCCCCGGCCGTCGTCGGCATCGCGTCTCCAGTCCTTACCGACTCCAGGCTTTGGGGATGCCTGTTAACGCCAGACTCCCGCAAAGTCTTGCCTTCAAAACTCAGCCCCTGGGGAGAGATGGGTGGAGGATGACTGGAAACGTGGCCTCGACGTCCCTACAGAGCCCTTCCAGTGTGGGGAGGCCCAAGTACCTCAAGGTTCGGGCCCACGGAAGGAGTCGGGCTAGCTGATCCTCCCCCAGGCGAGCTCACGCCTTGCCCGTCATGGGTTCACGGTTTTTCACCACCTGCGGCGGTCCTGCGACGAATCACAACTGTACGGGAGGAGCAGATGCAGGAGGTATCTGTTGCTGCGGTTACCCCGAACCTTCGCCAGGACTAGTACAGGACCCCGGATGAAGATGGTAGGGAAGCCTGCACTGGGCAGGGAAGTGTGGGGCAGGAAGAGTGGGGGTCCACAGAGGCCTGAATGTGAGTTCACACCGAGCTGCCAGTGACTGCCCAGTTTTTGTTTTCCAGAAGATTTAGAATTGAGTGACTGCCCTGTTTAAACGGGCTCAAATCTAGAGGCCACCATCGCCCCTCACCCCGCCCCCAGGTCCAGCTGTCCACTGGCTCTGCCATTACTTAACAGTACCAGCCAAGACCCATAGGCAGCGCGATACGGTTACAGCTTCACCTATGTCCTTCCCCCAAGCTGGCAGTCTTGTATGAGTGACAGCTACACACTGCAGGAAACCCCGCCACACAGCCGGCTTCTCATTGGTGCTGCAGGCCCATTCCCTCAGCTGTGACTGCCAGAGGAGTGGGAGGTGGTGGTGCGTCCAGCCCATCAGGCCCAGGCCCTGGAGCCGCCTGGGAACAGGACCACGGCACCAGAGCGCCTGCTGGCACAAAGCGAGTGCATGCTTTGTGCAGCGGTCTGCCACATCCCTGTATTCCTTTATTGAGACAGGATGCTGAGCAGGCAGCTTTGCCACAGTGCAGCAGTGTGCACAGAATGCGGCCACCCAAGGCTCTGTCCACCTGTTGTCCAGGAGCCATCTTCCAAGGGCTGACGGGCATTTAACGCCCCGTGCACACGGCCAGACGCTGCACTCATGCAGGGGAAAGGACGCTGAGACTTGGTCCCCAGCCTCCAAAGGCATCAGGCATGGTGGCTGTCATCAAGCACAGTGACAGGGGCCAGGAGGGGGACCTTTTAGGGGGTCACGCAGTGATGGAAGCCAGAAAGGATGACAGCCTGCATTGAGAATGGAGTGGTCAGCCTGTAGCCATCTCTAGCCAAGTGGCCAGGACTTTGCTTGCTCTGTGCAGGATGGAAGTAGGTGGTGAGTCTAAGAAAACGGCCCAAAAAGAGCCCCCAGCAACTGCTGGCCAAGGGTGAAGGGCATGTCCCCACAGGATGCAAGCTGGCTGCCTTTGGTGGGGAGATGGGCACTCACTTTAGGTGCTCCTACGGCAGGGTCAGCACGACAAGCAGGTTGTGGCAGGGGTGTGTGCACCGCTGTGTAAATGCAGGGGACATCAGCAGGCACAGCAGCGGGTAACCTGGGACTCGAGAACCTTCCTGGGGCAGAAAGACCAGGGGAGACGTACATCAGCCTTGGGGTTAATGGACAGTTGTCTGTTGGGTCTTGCTTCCTGGAGATAGCTGAAAAGTCAGTCCAGCCTGCAGGGACCAGGCCACCACCCACCTGATGCGGGGGCATTTCCCCCAATCCCTGCTGGGCTGCTGAACGTGGGGCACGTGGGGAAGCTGAGCTGGTGTTGAGTGGTGGCAGAACTGAGCCACAGGGTTCTGCTAGACATGAGCCCGGGGGGGCGGGGCAGGGCAAGATCTGAGGTCAGTCCTGGGCGGGATGGAGTAGGTAGGGGCTCAGGGAACTGGCAAGCGGGCACTGCACACGCAGCCCTTGAGGGGAGACTGGAGTAGACCTCCCAGTATGCAGAAGGCAAAAGCCTACTCAGCTGCATCCCACAACCAGGTGCCTGCAGCAGCTTTGGAAGCAAGGTGAACTCCATGGAGTGTTCGCTTGATACCAGAAAATGGCTCTAAAAACTGAACAGTGTTTGAAGAGTCTCACTCACACGAAACACAAGTCATCTGTGAGGCTCTGTCCCAGAGAGGAGGGGCCCCTCATGCCTGTTACTAGAATGTACATTAAACACAAGCACAAATCAAAGAAACTGCAAATGACTCTGTCTTTTCCTGATGAATACAGCAGTCCTCAGTGGTACTGCACCACTCGTGAAAAAATGCCTTCGGGCTCCTTCCCATCCCCCAGAGCAGCAGCAAAGCCTTCATGTCGCCTCCTGGTGGCCAAGGCAGCCAAAGATTTAAAAGTCTTTGGTTCGTAGATGGCCAGGTCCGCTAGGACTTTCCTGTTGAGCTCCACCTGGCACTGGGAAAAGAAATGAGAGCCTGCAGTCAGCATCACACTCGCGCTTCAGGGAGGCTCTGCTCTGCCCTGGCTCAGGAAGAATGCAGATGAACATTCCCTGCGGGGTGGGGCCCCGCAGAGGACTTCTAGGCAGGATGCTGATGGATAAATGTGGACAAGGGTGAGGGAGGCACCTGTGGAATCGGTGTGATCTGGGGGGAGGCTGCAGTCCAGTCCCGGTGTCAGCCTATAGGACCAAAGATCTCATTCAGGGTCAGTGGCCGTCACCCTGAGTAACCCTTTAAGTCAACTTGGAAGCTCTACAAGAGAGCTAAGAACTGCAGATGATTCCAGAAAGCTAATGGTCAATGCCAGAGTTAAAGGAGCAGAAAAGAAGGGAGGCAGTCTCTGAGCATTCAATTTAGCTACCAAGCCCTGGCACGGTGGCTCATGCCTGTAATCCCAGCACTTTGGGAGGCCCAGGCAGGTGAATCACCTGAAGTCAGGACTTCGAGAACAGCCTGACCAACAAAAAGAAACCCCATCTCTACTAAAAAATACAAAATTAGCAAGGCACGATAGCCCACGCCTATAATCCCAGCTACTCTGGAGGCTGAGGCAGGAGAATTGCTTGAACCCGGGAGGCGGAGGTACGGTGAGCTGAGATCGTGCCACTGCAGTCCAGCATGGGCAACAAGAGTGAAACTGTCTCAAAAAAAAAAAAAAACTCCGCTACCAAGGACAAAGTGGACCAGCTGCACTCCCTGTGACCTGTGTGCCTTGTGCAAAGTCTGTCTCCTTTCTGAGCTACAATTCCGTGAGTAAAATGAAACCTCCTAAGCATACCCTGAGGATCTTTGTGAAGTACCAAAGACAGCCTTCTGCAAAACGTCTACCCCCTTCACTTTTTCTATTTTTTTGAGACAAAGTCTTGCTTTGTCGCCGAGGCTGGAGTACAGCGGCCCAATCTCGGCTTATTGCAACCTCCACCTCCTGGGTTCAAGCGATTCTCCTGCCTCAGCCTCTTGAGCAGCTGGGACTACAGACGCCCGCCACGATGCCTGGCTAATTATTGTATTTTTAGTAGAGACAGGGTTTCACCACATTGGCCAGGCTGGTCTCAAACTCCAAATCTTTCCGGGCGTGGTGGCTCACACCTGTAATCTAGCACTTGGGAGGCTGAGGCGGGTGGATCACCTGAGGTCAGGAGTTCGAGACCAGCCTGGCCAACATGGTGAAACCCTGTCTCTATTAAAAAAAAAAAAAAAACTCCCAATCTCAGGTGATCCACCTGCCTCAGCCTCCCAAAGTGCTGGGATTACAGGCGTGAGCCAACATGCCTGGCCAACTCCTTAACGTTTTAAGAAATATTTAATGTACACAAAAGCAGAGGGAATAGCATAATGACCAGATTCAGTCATCACTAAGATTTTGCAGCATTTGCATAAACCATCCCTTCACTCCAAAACATTCTCCGTTTCTTACTGGAAGTTTCCACTTCACCTGCTATGTCATCAGAAATCATTCATTGTTAAAACTTTTTTTTTTTTGAGATGGAGTCTTGCTCTGTCGTCCAAGCTGGAGTGTAGTAGCACGGTCTTGACTGACTGCAACCTCCACCTCCTGGGTTCAAGCCATTCTCCTGCCTCAGCCTCCCGAGTAGCTGGGATCACGGTGTGCGCCACCACGCCTGGGTAATTTTGTATTGTATTTTTAGTAGAGACGGGGTTTCACCACATTGGCCAGGCTGGTCTCAAACTCCTGACCTCAGGTGCCTCCCACAGTGCTGGGATTATAGGCATGAGCCACTGCACCCAGACTCGTTAAAACTTTCAAATTGCTGGGCTCGATGGCTCACGCCTGTAATCCCAGCACTTTGGGAGGCCAAGAGCAGGCGGATCATGAGGTCAGGAGTTCAAGACCAGACAGGCCAACATGGTGAAACCCTGTCTCTACTAAAAAATACAAAAGTTAGCTGGGCATGGTGGCTCGTGCCTGTAATCCCAGCTACTTGGGAAGCTGAGGTAGGAGAATTGCTTGAACTGGGACCCAGGAGGTGGAGGCTGCAGTGAGCCCAGATCTCACCACTGTACTCCAGCCTGGGCTACAGAGCAAGACTCCATCTCAAAAAAAAAAAAACAAAAAAACTTTCAAACTAAACTTTGAAGTTAAAGCCAAGTTTTTCTACCCCTATTTTCTTCATGGGGGAAACATCAGGACTCACATCCCAGAAACACAAGCCCTGTTTCCAATTCTGCTCTGCCGCCAACCAGTGCTCAGCTCCCAGACCTGCCGGAATCCCACAGCGAGACAGCGCAGCTGCAGCTCCAGCGGCACCTCTCACCTGCGCTGCATGGGCCACTACCGGGTCAGGTCTGATGGGAGGTTGGTTACTGTTTTTGACGTTTTGAGACAGGGTCTCGCTCTTGTTGCCCAGGCTGGAATGCAGTGGCGCAATCTCCGCTCACTGTGACCTCTGCCTCGAGGGTTCAAGAGATTTGCCCACCTCCGCCTCCCAAGTAGCTGGGATTACAGGTGTCCGCCACCATGCCTGGCTAATTTTTTGGATTTATAATTTTTATTTTTTTGAGACAAAGTCTCGCTCTGACACCAGGCTGGAGTGCAGTGGAACAACCTCCGCCTCCCAGTTCAAGTGATTCTTCTCCCTCAGCCTCCCAAGTAGCTGGGACCACAAGCATGCACCACCACGCCAGCTAATTTTTTTGTATTTTTAGTAGAGATGGGGTTTCCTCATGTTAGCCAGGATGGTCTCAATCGCTTGACCTCATGATCCACCCGCCTCAGCCTCCCAAAGTGCTGGGATTACAGGCGTGAGCCACCACGCCCGGCCTATATTTTGTATTTTTACCAGAGACGGGGTTTCACCATGTTAGCCAGGATGGTCTTCATCTCCCGACCTCAGGTGATCCGCCTGCCTTGGCCTCCAAAGTGCTTGGATTACAGGCGTGAGCCACCGCGCCCAGCCAGCTCACTGCAGTTTCAAACTCCTGGGCTCAAAGCGATCCTCCAGCCTCAGACTCCTCCTCAGTAGCTGAGACTACAGGTCTGTGCCACCGCACTCAGCTAATTTTACTAATTTTTTGTAGAGGGTAGTCTCACTATGTTGCTCAGTCTGTTGCTGGCACTATTCCTAGGCACAATCCCATCACTCATCAACCTGAAAATTTTGACCTGCTCCCTTTCCAACCTGAGCTGTTCACTCCTCCTTAGGCAACCTGCTGGTCCCCTGCTTCCAAGAGGTCACCACATTGCTACCAAACTTAGCAAGGACACTCCATCAGCATAGCAAACTACAGCCCAGAAGTCAGGCTTGAGGGATCCTCTGGCCTGAGCCTCCTCAGTAGCTGGGGCTACAGGAGGCACCACCACACCCAGCAGGAAGGTTTCTGCAGATGTCCAGAATCTCAGTGGGGCCCATGTACTCACCCATACCTTAATTAAATTGCCAGTGAATGCTGGATACTTCAGGCCATGTTCCTGGGTAGCAGCTGTAATTCGATTAATCCAGAGCTGAAATAAGAAAACATGGAGATGTTGGCCAGGCGTAGTTGCTCATGCCTGTAATCCCAGCACTTTGGGAGGCCGATGGGTGGATGATGAGGTCAGTACATGACCAGCCTGGCCAAGAAGGCGAAACCCCCTTTCTACTGAAAATGAAAAATAAAAATAAGCAGGGCACAGTGGCAGGCACCTGTAATCCCAGCTACTCAGGAGACTGAGGCAGGGTGCTTGAACCCGGGGGGCAGAGGTTGCAGTGAGCAAAGATCGTGCCACCGCAGTCATGACCGTCTGGTCAACAGAGTGACTCCATCTCAAAAATAATAATAAAGAAAACATGGAGATGCTTAAGAATGACTTCTGGATGTCATTCTCAAGGCTCTAATTTCAAAGTTCAAAGGCTCTAATTGATCTAAAGGATATTTTTCTAAAAGTAAATAGCAAAGTCAGTAAGCTATGATGGCACCATCACAATCTGGCCTGAGTGAAATTAAGACCGTGTTTCAAAATTAAAAACAGCAAAAACCCGGCTGGGCGCTGTGGCTCACGCCTGTGATCCCAGCACTTTGGGAGGCCAAGTCTGGCAGACCATTTGAGGTCAGGAGTTCAAGACCAGCCTGGCCAACATGGCGAAACCCCATCTCTACTATAAATACAAAAATTAGCCAGGGGTGGTGGCATACACCTGCAGTCCGAGCTACTCGGGAGGCTGGGATGGGAGAATCGCTTGGACCCGGGAGGCAGAGGCTGCACTGAGCCTAGATCGCGCCACTGCACTCCAGCCTGGGCGACAGAGTGAGACTCAGTCTCAGGGGAAGAGGGGGAAAAAACCCCGCTATGTTAGATGACAGCTTCATGAGGCTGAGGCAAGGGTGGTGAGGCGCAGGAAAGAGACGGTGGCAGGTGGAGAGTGG
Organism: Alouatta palliata; assembly: GCA_004027835.1. Classification (NCBI taxonomy): domain Eukaryota; kingdom Metazoa; phylum Chordata; class Mammalia; order Primates; family Atelidae; genus Alouatta; species Alouatta palliata. The sequence goes on from PVKV010015638.1 coordinate 49,612, forward strand.
AGGAGCCAGCCTCACAGAAACGCGGGGGTCCCGGGCGCGCGGAGCTTGTCAGCAGACGTGGAGCTTCGAGGAGCACCACGGCAGCCGACAGCGGTCCTGGAGGGTGAGAAAGGGGCTGCCGGCAGGAAGGGAAGCCAGCGGAGGTTGGACGCAGAGGGGAGATGAGAGCAGCAGCGACTAGGGCGGTGGCTGGCGACGCAGCAAGAGCGGCAAGGCGGCTCTGCAGCGGCCCGGGTGAGGGGCTGGAGCAGGGGGTAGGTGGGGGCGGCGAGGGGGCGGGAGAACGGGTGTCCCACAGTCTGCAGGGTGACAGAATTCGTCGGTTTCGAAGCGAGGTATGAAAGGAAGAAGCGAAGGAGCCGAGGGTGGCCGAGCGGCTGCACACCCGCTGGGTCTCGGGCCAGAGACGCAGGGGCCGCGAGCGCTCGGGCCGGCGGGCGTTCCGGGTCCACGCTTACGGTCCTCATGATCCTCTTCTTCAGGAATCGGGCTTTGGTGCATTTCACAAAGGCTCGAGTCACGGCTCTGACCGCCAACCTGTAGCAGCGATTTTTCCTCCCCCGGAAGTGCTGGGTCAGAAAACGGGAAACCGGGGTTGTCAGCGGGGCCCACGCCGGGCGCCCATCGGCCCGCGGGACCCCCCGGGCGCCCAGTGCCCAGGCAGGGCAGGCGGGCGGCACTAACCTTGGCGTGCTTCAGCACCTCCTGGATCCGCCAGTAGCGGTCGGTGACGCGATTCCGCAGCCAGAGCTGCGCCGTGAGGAAGACCATGGTGCCCGCAGAACCGCGGACCCGTGTCCCGAATCCTCAACGACGCACGCCCCGCGCCGCCCCCATTTTGTCCCGCGCGGAAACAGCGGCCACGAGTGCTTCCGGGTCAGCGCTGACGAGGACTTCCGGGGCGAAGGTCGCCTCCCTCCAGTCTGCGTGTGCCGAGCGGGCCCCTGACCTGGACGTAGTCGCGCGTGCTGCGGAGCCGATGTTTGGCCGCGGCGGGGACTGAAAGGAGAACCGGGCCGCAGCGCCTGCGGCCATCCGCGGACGATGGATAAACAGCCGGAGCACGGCCCGTCCGCCGCTGTGGCTCCGAGGGCGCCGTGTGGGCAGCGGACCCGGGCCGAGAGCACGGGGCCCGGGAGCGCGAGTGCGGCGCGGGCGGGGAGGGCCAGGCCGCTCTCCGGGGCCACGGGGATGTTGCCCGTGGGATGTTGCCTCCGAACCCTGCACTTCGTTCATTTATTGGTTTTGAGACGGGGTCTCGCCCGGTCGCTCCGGGCCCCCCTGGTAGTTGGGACCTCAGGCCCGCGCCGCCACCGGCTATTGTGTTTTTTGTAGGGTTGGGGGTCTCCCGGCGTTGCCCAGGCTGCTTGCTCTCCGACCCCAGGCCTCAGTGCTGGGATCGCGGGCCGGAGCCGCGGCGTCCGCCCTGGGAATTCTAAGCTTCGAAATGGGAAATGTGGCCGCTGTGCTGCCGGTGCCTGTAATCCCAGCAGCTTGGGAGGCCGACGTGGGAGGATCACTTGAGCCCAGGAGTTCAAGACCAGCCTGGGCAACAAAGTGAGATCCCATGTCTACAAAAAAAATTAAAAAGAAATTAGCTTGGCCACTCAGGAGGCTGAGGCGGGAGGATCGCCTGAGCCCTGGAGGTGGAGGCTGCAGTGAGCTCAGATTGCACCACTGCACAACAGTCTGGGTAACAGAGCCCGAGTCTGTCAAAAAAGTAAATTTTATGTGTAGTTTTATATTTCTATATTATTTACTACAATAAAAATGATGAGAGGTGTGCAATTTCTTTGTAGCTTTTAATTATACTTGGATATGATTTTTAAATTATGGAAAAGTTGCAAGACTAATACAAGGAAAACTCCCTAGTGCTGTTCCCAAAATGAGCCAATATCTTCACTGCTCCGTTTGTTTAATACTCTCGAACCAAATTCACCTACTGCCTACATTTTGCTCCATCTTTGAATCATTCGCTCTATAAATAGAAACATACTGGATGATTTTTTTTTTTTTTTCCATTTGAGAAGTTGGCGATACCTAAACACTTTGCTGTTTATTTCCTAAAAACAAGGACATTCTCTTAGGAACCACGGTAGAATGATCAAAGTCAGGGCCTAGCCCAATGTCCAGATTTAACTCAAATGTCCTTCATAGCTTTTTTTTTTTTATTTTCTTGAGACACAGAGTCTCGCTCTGTCACCCAGGCTGGAGTGCAGTGGCGCGATCTCGGTTCACTGCAACCTCCGCCTCCCGGGTTCAAACAATTCTCCTGCCTCAGCCTCCCAAGTAGCTGGGATTACAGGCATGCGCCAGGACGCCCAGCTAATTTTTGCCTTTTTAGTAGAGACGGGGTTTCACCATGTTGGCCAAGCTGGTATCCAACTCCTGACCTTGTGATCTGCCCGCCTCCACCTCCCGAAGTGCTGGGGTTCCAGGCATGAGCCACTGTGCCCAGTTCGGCCTCTTAAACAGCTTTGGCTGTTTTTGTTTTTTTTTTTAAGCCGCGGCTTGGGCGGGAAGGGGAGGGCGCACCCCCAGCTTCAGGCTAGGCCGCGAGGGCCGCAGACGAGCCAGGAAGGACCTTGGGCAGCCGACCCTGAGCTGCGCGTGCCGCCACCACGGAGCAAGACGACCCGGCCGAGGCGGTGACGGAGCTGCGCGAGCGTCGGCCACGCGGTGTGGGCGCTGCTTCTCCAGCTCGTCCCGCGCGTGCCGTTGCGGTTGCAGGTACCCTACGTCGCTGTGAGCGGCAGGTGGAGCACGTGTTGTCCCTGCTGCGAGGGCCGCCCTGGAAAAATGATGGATCTGGGCTCTGGCGACCGCAGATCCTGCTGGCGACCCACGGGTGAACCCATGGCTGGCGGTGCTGGCGCGGCTGCTGCCTGGAGGGCCAGCTATGCCGGTCTGCTATGGCCGCGAGGATCTCTGGAAGGCGAGCCTGAGTGACTGCCGAATGTTTCTGGCCCCTAGCGAGCTCCCGATTCTGGAGGTCAAGCTGCTGGCAGAGCTGCCAGCGGGGGCCCGCTTGGTGTCTGGGCGCTTCCCGCTCCCCACCTGGCAGCCTGTGGCCATGGTTGCTGAGGGCCTGGACCAGGTCTGGCCTATGATGTTGCTGGTGGGTGGGCAGGCTGGGGAGGCTGCCTGCTGTCCGATGGCCATGCACCAGGCTGCCCCCGGACCTCGTTCTGCCTCCGTCCCGGGAGTCCGTGTTTCTCAGGCCGGCTGAGTGTTCAGACACAATAAAGACTGTGGGTTCTAGAAAAAACAAAAAAAGCTAAGCTCGGTGGTTCATGCATGTAATCCCAGCACCCTAGCACTGCGGGAGGCTGAGGCAGGTGGATCACAAGGTAAGGAGATCAAGACCATCCTGCCGGCTGGGCGCGGTGGCTCACGCCTGTAATCCCAGCACTTTGGGAGGCCGAGGCGGGTGGATCACGAGGTCAAGAGATCGAGACCATCCTGGTCAACATGGTGAAACCCCGTCTCTACTAAAAATACAAAAATTAGCTGGGCATGGTGGCACGTGCCTGTAGTCCCAGCTACTAGGGAGGCTGAGGCAGGAGAATTGCTGGAAC
>PVKV010015639.1:0-18439 GCA_004027835.1 Alouatta palliata
TGGAGTGCAATGGCGCGATCTCGGCTCACCGCAACCTCCGCCTCCTGGGTTCAAGCAATTCTCCTGCCTCAGCCTCCCGAGTAGCTGGGACTACAGGCACGTGCCACCATGCCCAGCTAATTTTTGTATTTTTAGTAGAGACAGGGTTTCACCATGTTGACCAGGATGGTCTCGATCTCTTGACCTCGTGATCCACCCGACTCGGCCTCCCAAAGTGCTGGGATTACAGGCGTGAGCCACCGCGCCCAGCCTGAAAGGAGGGAACTTTCAGAGAAATGTTCTCTATCTAGGTAGCGGTGCTGTTTACATGGGTTTATATATTTGTCCAAACTTACTGAACCATACGCTTTGATCTGGTATAGTTCAGCCAGATGTGGTGGCTCATGTCTATAATCCCAGCGCTTTGAGAGGCCGAGGAGGGAGGATTGCTTGAGGCCAGGAGTTCAAGGCTAACCTGGGCAATGTAGCAAGACCCCTTCATACCAAAGGGAAAAAAAAAAAAATTAGCTGGGCATGGTGGCATATATCTGTAGTCCCAAATACTCAGGAGGCTGAGGCAGGAGGATGGCTTGAGGCAAGGCAGTGAGGCTGCAGTGAGCTATAGTCATACCACTGCATTCCAGCTTGAGTGACAGAATGAGATGCTATCTCCAATGAAATAAAATTAAAATGGTGCATTTTATTTCATATTTCATTTTATATTTAACTCGATAAAGTTAATCTAAAAAGAAAGGCAGTGTTGCTGCTTCCTACACTGAGGTTTGTAGTTTGAGGCTATTCTTTGTGTCATCCTTTTATCTCTTCAGCATATGTCTTTTTTTTTTCTTTTCTTTCTTTCCTTCTTTCTTTTTTTTTTTTTTTGAGGGGTCTCGCTCTGTCACCCAGGCTGCAGTGCCATGGTTCGATCTCAGCTCACTGCAACCTCCACCTCCCGGGTTCAAGCGGTTCTCCTGCCTCAGCCTTCTGAGTAGCTGGAATTACAGGCACGTGCCACCACACCCGGCTAATTTTTGCATTTTTAGTAGAGACGAGGTTTCGCCGTGTTGGCCAGGCTGGTCTCGAACTCCTGATCTCAGGTGATCCGCCTGCCTCGGCCTCTCAGAGTGCTGGGATTACAGGAGTGAGTCACTGCACCCAGCCCTTCAGCATATTTCTAACATCTTTTACTCCACAGCCATCTCCTAGCAGGGACTCCTTTCTCTGTGAAAGATCTCTTTTCCACCATGTCCTCCCCAGGCCCCACGTCCTCATCCCAGGACCTTTCTCCGTCAGCCTCTACAATCCAGAGCTCCCGTATCCTCTCTCAGCGAGCTCTATGGATAAGTTGTCTGTGCTTCCCAGGGTAGGGGCTCAGGGCCAAAGCTGAGCAGACAGCAAATTGTGTTTAGCTGATGCAGAGTTGGCCCTCCACTAAATACATCACCAGCCTCACCAGCTCTTGCTGGGTCTTGACAAGGGTGAGAGACTACACACAGTCTCTGGTGCCCTTGCCTTTCTACCTTAACACTTCCCATCTTGTGGACCACCAGGGCCAGCTTTTCCCTGGCCTATGCATAAGGTGCCACAAATCTGGCCCAGGCCTCTCAGTCCCTACCCTATCCCGAATCCCCTTCTCTTTCCAGATCCTAGCTCCCTCTGACCCAAGTTCTCTCCCTCTCATAACGCATTATTCTGTCTAAGGAATTCCAAGTAGAGACACTGAAAACAAAGAAATCCAGGTTGATGGCAATTCTAGCATAGACCCCCGATAACCCACTTTGAGAGGGACCCCCTGAATGCCTATTAGAATACATCTTAAAAAAAGAAAACCCTGGGCTGCGAGAATTTCTCCCCCACCTAGTGAGGGACTCTTTGGGAGGCTCGATGACATCATTGCTCACATTACTGATAGGCCTATCCTTGCTGCCACTCAGCCCCTCCCTGGGGATATATGCATGAATCCTGTGGGGCGTAGAGAGCAATCCTAGCCAAACAGAGGGAAAGGGGTGCCAGGAAGGCCGGGTGGCTTGCTTAGGGCTCCAGTCCCGCATTTGTTTCTAGAGTCTTCTTTGCATCCCTGTTCCAGGGAAAGGCTGAGGCATGCAATTCAGATGCACGGCAAAGGCCACAGGACTCCTGGCCAGGGACTGTGGGGATCTGGGCAGTAGCATCCTTAGGGGAGCTACAGCTCTGGGCCCTGGCTTCTTGACCTCCCGCTTTTGGACGGCAAAGAGGATGCCACTACCCTGGTCATGGGAATGACTGGACCCCTCCGACTTGGAGACAATGGCTTGGCCAGAGCACGTGGGCGAGCCCAGGAGGCTGGCTCAGGTCTGCGGCTTCCTGGGAGGAAGTGAGGCATTGTTTCTTGGGCTGTGTGGGCCCGCTGGAACTCAGCACAATGCAGGGAGCGGTGGGTGCCAGGTCTAGCCCACCGACAATTGGAAACTTGTTTATTGCTTTAATGACCCCGTGGTGGATCCACCTGGAAACAGACCTGCTAATGAGCAGAGACAGAGCTGGCACAGCCCCAAGGGAAGCCTGTCGGGCCAGCTACCCTGGAGGCGCTACGGGTGTGTGGTCTGAGACTAGGAGAGCTGGGAAGTGGAGACCTGGGTTCTGTCTGGGAAAACCACAGGGAGATCTCATGCCTCTCCACTGCTATCCGCCTCTTGTTGTGGGTTGCAAGAAGGTGACGTGGGGGAAGGGGCATGAGGCTGAGGATTCAAGGCATTGCTGATCTCCCCATTCCAGCCTTTGCTCCCAAGTGCTGGTGGCCTTGGACAAGCTGTCTACACTTTCTGGGCCTTAGTGTCCTCATCTTTCAGGAAGGGATACCAACATCATTCCTGCTGTCTCCCCACTTCCCCAGGGTGTTGGGAGGATAAGGTAAGATCAGACACAGAAACTGCTTTGAACTCCTTGGAAGAAAAAACCCTTTTAGACATCAAGGCTTTACACTGTTTGCTTCTTTCCCCTGTGGCTGGAGCCTGGGAGCCTGGAGAGGGATGGAGTGTCTGGGACTTGGTTTTCCTAGACTGTGCATCAGACACCTGCCAAGGACTGAAACGAAATTAAAATTTCCCCTTCATCAAGGACATCTGAGAGCCAAGAGTGGGCGCCTGGGAGGGCAGTGACGCGCTGAAGCCAGCCCATGCCTTCTCACAGGAGCTCAGGATGTTGAATCCACTGGTGGCTTGCAATTGGCTATTGTAGAAGTTTTTATTTCATAGATGTCAGCAAACTCTACAAAGGCTTTCTTTCTTTTTTTTTTTATTTTTTGAGATGGAGTTTTGCTCTTGTTGCCCAGGCTGGAGTGCAGTGGTGCCATCTCAATTCACCACAACCTCTGCCTCCCAGGTTCCAGTGATTCTCCTGCCTCAACCTCCCAAGTAGCTGGGATTACAGGCACACACCACTATGCCCAACTAATTTTGTATTTTTGGTAGAGACGAGGTTTCTCCATGTTGATCAGGTTGGTCTCGAACTCCCGACCTCAGGTGATCTGCCTGCCTCGCCTCCCACAGTGCTGGGATTACAGGCGTGAGTCACCCACCATGCCCGGCCTCCTTTCCTTCCTTCCTTCCTTCCTTCCTTCCTTCCTTCCTCCCTCCCTCCCTCCCTCCCTCTCTTCCTTCTTTCCTTCTTTCCTTCCTTCCCTCCCTCCCTCCCTTCCTCCTTTCCCCCTTCTCCCCTTCCCCCTCCTTCTTTCTTTCTTCTTCTTTCTTTCTCTTTCTTTCTTTCTTTCTTTCTTTCTTTCTTTCTTTCTTTCTTTCTTTCTTTCTTTTCTCTCTTTCTTTCTTCTCTCTCTTTCTTTCTTCTCTCTGTTCCTCCTCTCTCTCTCTTTCTTTCATTCTCTTGAGAGCTGGAACAGGATGTGTAGAAGACTGTGACCCCATCACACTCCCTACCCAGGTCTCACCAAGCAGTTCCAACCAGGTGTGGCTTATTTGCCCTCTGAACAAGACCCCAGGAGATTGGAGTCTTCAGCAGTTAAGAAAATGGCCTCAGTCCATGTAGTAGTGGGACAGGAATGGCCTGAGATGGAGGGTGCTGGGATCCAGTCCTAGGAAGCATTGGTCTCTGCTGTATCGTACTGAGTTCTGAAGGTCAGGAAGCCAAATCAAAGCTTCAGCCAGGTACTGAGTGTTTCTTTGCCTTGATTGAAACACAACAGTGAGCGGAAGAACTGGGGTGGAGGATGAAGGGAATGGGATGAGACCATGAGGTGAACATACCAGGCATCTATGACGACACTCTCATGGGAGCATAACTCAGAGATCCCAGGAAGCATTTAAGGAACTGCACGCTTGCTTGTGTTTTGGGTTTTGTTTGTTTGTTTTTTGAGACAGAATCGAGTTCTGTCCCCCAGGCTGGAGTGCAGTGCCTTGATCTCGGCTCACTGCAAACTCCACCTCCCAGGTTCAAGCAATTCTCTTGCCTCAGCCTCCTGAGTAGCTGGGATTACAGGCACCCGCCACCACATCCAGCTAATTTTTTGGGTTTTTAGTAGAGACAGGGTTTCACCATGTTGGTCAGGCTAGTCTTGAACTCTTGACCTCGTGATCTGCCCGCCTCAGCCTCCTAAAGTGCTGGGATTACAGGCGTGAACCACTGCACCCAGCCTTGGGGGTTTGTTTTTAATCCAAGGCATTTCTTTACAGGCTGAAAACGGGTGAACATCATAGATTCTGATGTAGGTCTCTGGCGCCCAGGCTGGAGTGCAATGGCACAATCTCAGCTCACTGCAACCTCCTCCTCCCAGGTTCAAGTGTTTTTTCCTCTTCAACCTCCCAAGTGGCTGGGATTACAGGTACCTGCCATCATGCCCAGCTAATGTTTGTACTTTTGTAGAGACAGGGTTTCACCATGTTGGCCAGGCTGGTCTCAAACTCCTGACCTCAGGTTATCTGCCTGCCTCGGCCTCCCAAAGTGCTGAGATTCCAGGCATGAGCCACCGTGCCCAGCCTCTGACTCTTCTTAAAAGAACACCAGTCTGGGCTGCGCTCAGTGGCTCACGCTTGTAATCCAAGCACTTTGGAGGCCAAGACGGGCGGATCACCTGAGGTCAGGAGTTCAAGACCAGCCTGACCAACATGGTGAAACCCCGTCTTTAAAAAACAAAAAATAATAAAAAAAAAAAAAAAGAAGAAGAAGACTAATCCAATCCTAGAGGCTCTCCCTCAGGACCTCATCTAAACCTAGTCACTCCCCAAAGGCTACATCTCCTAATACCGTCACACTGGGGAACAAAGTTTCAACACATGAATTTAGGGGGTGGAGACACAAACTTTCAGTCAATAACAACACCTCCAGCCCTTATGTGCCACCTCATAGGTGTAGGGGCATTGATGAGAGAAACCAAAGAGCAGCAAAGATCAACTGTCAAAGAACATCAGTGCTGCCAGGGCCCTTAGAAATCACCCCTGGATGACTGCAGAGTACAGCTGAGAGCATGCAGACCCAGGGAGAGGGAGCGGTCTGCCTGGCATCGCCTGGCACAGCCAGAACTAGAACCCAGGTATCCTGGCTTCCGTGCCCACAGTTTTCCTCTTGACCGATCCCAGGTCACTGTCAGCTTCCTCCTTCTGCTTCACAATTTCAGCCCCCCATCCCCTGGCCCCCCACCTGCCATGCCAGAGACCTCCATCAGAATCTATGATGGTCACACGTTTTCAGCCTGTAAAGAAATATCTTGGATTAAAAACAAACCCCCAAGTCTGGGTATGGTGGCTCATGCCTGTAATCCCAGCACTTTGGGAGGCTGAGGCAGGCAGATCACGAGGTCAAGAGTTCGAGACCATCCTGACCAACATGGTGAAACCCCGTCTCTACTAAAAATACAAAAAATTAGCCGGGTGTGGTGGCAGGTGCCCATAATCCCAGCTACTCAGGAGGCTGAGGCAAGAGAATTGCTTGAACCGGGGAGGTGGAGTTTGCAGATTAAGGCACTGCACTCCAGCTTGGGCGACAGAACTAGACTCCATCCCCAAAAAGACAAAAAAGAACCGGAGACCAGAGCCCTTTCTTCCTTTCTGTCTTCCATGATGTGAGGATGCAGCAGGGAGGCACAGCTTCCATCTGCAAGCCAGGAGGTGGGCCTCACCAGGAGCCGAATCTACGGGCTCCTTCGTCTTGGACTTCCCCTTCCAGAACTGTGAGGAATAAATGCCTGCTGTTTAAGCCACCTAGCCTATGGTATTATTTTTGACTGGTGTGCTTCCCCTCCTAGGAGAATTCTACATGTGGCATAGCCCATCTTTCACTGTTAAAGGCATTTAGGCATTTGCTCTGGCACTCAGGCAGTCCTGGTCGCAGATGTTGGCCCTTGCCTCTTGCTAACTGTGTAACCTAGGCTGATATGGTTTGACTGTGTCCCTACTCAAACCTCGAATCGTAGCTCCCATAATTCCTGCGTGTCATGGGAGGAACACGGTGGGAGGTAAGTGAATCATGGGGGTGGATTTTACCTCTGCTGTTCTTGTGATAGCGCATACATCTCTCACAAGATCTGATGGTTTTCTAAATGGGAGTTTCCCTACCCATTCTCTCTCTTGCCTGCCGCTATGTAAGATGTGCCTTTCTCCTCTTTCACCTTCCACCATGATTATAAGGCTTCTCCAGCCATGTGGAACTGTGAGTCCATTAAACCTCTTTTTCTTTATAAATTACCCAGTCTCAGGTATTAGCAGCATCACAACAGACTAACACATAGGGCATATTCACTTCTCTGCTCCTACTGCCTCACCTGAAAAATAAAAGTGGTCAGAGTGCCCACTACCCAGGGTTCCTGGACGACCAAGTGAGATAATTAGTGTAAATCCTTGGCACAAATCCGGGGCACAGCAGGTGTGCAGCCACGTTGGCTGTGGTTAGTCAGTCATTCTGAGGACAGCTCTGCTTTCTAGAGCAAGGTGGCGTGGCAGTCCCAGGAAGGACCTGCCGCCTAAGAGAGGTGGGAGAACTGGAATCCCCTCGCCAGGGGAGGCTGTGTGTCTCCAGGCAGTCCTACCAGAGAATTTCAATCCAGCAAGTGAAAGTCCCAGCCCCCCCAGAGGAGACCCCCATTTGTCACAGGGAAATTGCATAACTGATCTGAGGGGAAGAGCCAGGGAACGCAGGTTCTGACTCGGACTTGGCAAGTCCCTGAGCTGTGTTCCTTCTCAGTTCTCTTGTTTATGAAGTTGGGCTCATCTCTGCCCTGCTTCATAGCCCAGGACAAATGAGGTCATGCTGACAAGCAAAATGAAATCAGTAAAAATGTTTTAAAGGACTCTACAAAAATAAAACGAATTGTTGTCACAAGTCATAATAGAATTAATCTCCACGGCCCAGGGCAACCCTTAGAGATTTATTTGTGGGTACAAGAACTTCTCTTTCCTGTTCTTTTCCAGGGAGGTTTTTTTCCAGCAACCCCTCTGCACCTTGGGGACAGAGTGGAGCTGAATGTCCCATGTAACTCACAGTCCTGTCTTCCACCCTCACACTCATCCCTCCACTGGGAAATCTAAATGTATTTTTAGGGAACCTCATTCCTCCCGCCCCTGTTTCCTTTCCAGGGCATGCCTGGGAAAGTTCTTAGGAACTCAAGAATGGAGGCTGCTGTAAGGACGCTGTCTTTGGCCTGGGCTTTGGTCCCTAGCCCACTTCCCCAGGAGAGCTGAGATGCCCCATGGCAGTGAAGAAGAGAGTGAGAAAAATCCATGTTACGTGTCAGGGAGGGGCAGCAGTCAGAGGCCCCCAAAGAGGAGAATGAGTAAACAGTCCAGCCGCCATTCCCAGTCCCCACTTGGGTGCAGGCAGTTGGCTTCAGAAAGCTGGGGGTGGGGCAGGCGGGTGACACATGCTCCTCTGGGAATGGGATAAATGATCTGCAGCTACAACAATAAAGATCAGTTATGACCTAATCGCCCAGCCCGATTCCAAAGGCGTCACCCTCCCTCTCCCTCCAGGTTGAATTATCTGAAGAGTCAAGGACTTTTATTTCGTGTTTTTTGTTTGTTTGCTTGTCTGTTTGCACCTGGTTGATGTACAAGTCCTGAACTTTGGGATACCCAAAAGAGAAAGAAGATTTGCAAATAATTATGCCAGGGGATGGCCTTCAGGACAGAAGTGTCCGTGGGTGTGGGGTTGCGGGAGAGGATATGGCAGGTTCCCCCTTGGTACATGTGTGTGGGTTGGGTTTTGGTGAGGGCAGAGAACCAGAGCAGAGGACAGGAGGCAGCTGAAACAGACAAGTGCTTCAGGGACAGGAAGAAAGTGGAGTGAGACCTAAGAGGCCTAATTCCCTGACCTGTAAGGCAGGGAACATGGGAATCCCTTGTACACAGAGTTTTCCACAGTGCTCATGGCACATTTATTACAGGTGTTTTATTTTTAAATATTTATTTATTTATTTGAGAAGGAGTCTCACTCTGTCGCCCAGGCTGGAGTGCAGTGGTGCGATCTTGGCTCACTGCAACCTCTGCCTCCCAGATTAAAGCGATTCTTTTGCCTCAGCCTCCAGAATAGCTGGGATTACAGGCAAGCACCACCATGCCTGGCTAAATTTTGTACTTTTAGTAGAGATGGGGTTTCACCATATTGGCCAGGCTGGTCTTGAACTCCTAACCTCGTGGTCCACCCACCTTGGCCTCCCAAAGTGCTGGGATCACAGGCGTGAGACACCTTGGCCAGCCCAAATATTTAATATTTGTAATGTTACGAATATTACGGGTGTTGGCAGTATCCTTGAAGAGACTTAAAGAGCTCAGAACGACACAGAACAAGCCAGCAGAGCTGTCGTACTCACCGCTGCAGTCTCTGTAGACACAGTCCATGAAAGCACTGGCCATCAGCTCTCACTGGTGCTGATAGATCGCCAGTGCGGGAGAGTTGTTTCTCTCTCTGACACTGTATTAGTTCATTCTCACACTGCTGTAAAAAGAAAACTTGGCCGGGTATGGTGGCTCACACCTGTAATCCTAGCACTTTGGGAGTCTAAGGCAGGCAGATCATGAGATCAGGAGTTCAAGACCAGCCTGGCCAATATGGTGAAACCTCGTCTCTACTGAAAATACGAAAAATTAGCTGGGCATGGTGGTGTGCGCCTATAATCCCAGCTACTCTGGAGGCTGAAGCAGGAGAATCGCTTGAACCGGAGGCAGAAGTTGTGGTGAGCGGAGATCACACCGTTGCACTTCAGCCTGGCGACAGAGCAAGACTCCATCTCAAAAAAAAAAAAAAAGAAAACTTGACACTGGGTAATTTATGAAGAAGTCAGGTTGAATTGGCTCATAATTCTGCAGGCTGTACAGGAAGCATCGTGGCTTCTGCTTCTGGGGAAGCTTCCAATCATGGAAGAAGGCAAAGTGGGAGCAAGGAGCTCTACATGGCCACAGCAGGAGGAAGAAACAGTGCGGAGGTGTTACATACTTTCCAACAACCAGATCTCAAGAGAATTTACTGTGGTGATGACAGTACCGGGGGGGATGGAATTAAACCATGAGAAACCGCTCCATGATCCAATCACCACCCACCAGGCCCCACCTCCAGCACTGGGGATTACATTTCAATATGAGATTTGAGCAGGGACACACATCCAAATCATATCAGACACCATCCTTGGCAAAGTTTGGCCTGTTCAGCAATGCCTCTTGCCTCTACCTGACAGCAAGTGGTACCCACTGTGTATCGTCTCACACAACTTGCTCATGGCCACATTCTGTACAAGAGAAATCACTGAAATATATGTGTATCCACAGCAGTGGCAAAGATCAATCTGACACAAGGATTGAAACCTGGAAAGCATTCATGGCACGCAGGTTAAAAACTCCTGCTCGGTTTGGTTGGGCCCACTACTTTTCCTTAAAGGAGTTTTGTGGTTGCAATTCTTTGTCTGGGGATGTCTTCCCTGGTCTTTGTCTTCAGATAGAGGTAATTAGAAGGTCCCTAATGAGATCTCCACGTCTCCCTCACCGTGTTTGCCCCTACATTCCTAAGCAACTCCTTTAGAATCATGGCCTATTAGAGCCTGAAGTAATAGGAGAGGTGATAGAATCCATTTTACAGATGAGGAAACTGAGGCATGGGGCAGGGAAGTGGCCTTCTGTCTTCTAGTTCGGTGCTCTTTTCTTATGCAAAACTAGCTCTTCTGACTCTCATTTGCTTTCTTTTTTCTTTTCTTTTCTTTTTTTTTTTTGAGACAGAGTTTTCGCTCTCGTTGCCCAAGCCAGAGTGAAATAGCGCGATCTCAGCTCACTGCAACCTCCGCCTCCCAGGTTCAAGCAATTCTCCTGCCTCAGTCTCTCAAGTAGCTGGGATCACAGGCATGTGCCACCATACCCGGCTAATTTTGTATTTTTAGTAGAGACGTAGTTTCACCATGTTGGTCAGGCTGGTCTCGAACTCCTGACCTCAGGTGACCCACCCACCTAAGCTTCCCAAAGTGCTGGGATTATAGGCATGAGCCACCGCCCCTGGCCTCCCATTTACTTTCTAAATTATTTTCCACATTGGTTTTTGCTAGCTGGGTATATCTTTATTACTGATAGTTTTGCATTTTCCCCCATATCACACGGTTTTTTTTAAGACAATGATGGAGGCTCACCCTGGATTAAACTGTATCCCCAGGCAGCCCGCAGGGAAGACAGAACACAAGTTGCCTGTGAGCCTGAGGCCCATCCCCCACCCTAGCGTTGAGGCTGCGCTATGTTTTAAATTTACCTGGGTGTATTTATATATTAGCGTTCTTTTCTATTTTAAAAATGCTTTCCCATTGTGCTTGGCTCACTGGGGCAGTGCTGTTCTCCTGGTTGTGCCGATAGGCTTTTCAATCAAAAACGAGAACAAAAAAAATCCACATTTCTATTTCTTTATATATCTCTACTTTTTCTGGAAAATAAATATTTGTTGAATTGGGAAAATTTTTGAAAAAAATGTTTTTGTACCTTGTGTGTTCTGCTGTTATTGTTGTGAAATAAGTGCTTTCAGTGACAGGCCTTTTGTTCTGGAAAGGGGGTTTTTGCAGTAGGGAGGGGAGACATTCTGCATCCAGGGGGCTCTGTTAGGCGTTTCGGAGTGGGAGTCAACTCCTGTCAGCCGGTGGTGGCCACTGTCTTCTCCTCTTTCTCTGTTCTTCTCTCTTTCTTCTTCCCCACCGGGTTTCTGCCCCAAATTCACATGCTCCCACCAGCAAAGCCACCGCTGGCCTCCCCCACAAAGTGAGAGGAGAGCAGGGTGGACAACGTTGCCTCCCCTGACTGTAGTCATGAGTTTGTGAGTCCATGGAGAGCAGAAGTCCAGGGAACCCATCTGATGCAGCGTGAGGGGAAGGTGATGCAGCATCCCACCTTGAGATGAGACAAAGCTGTTCTGGGGTTCCAGGGATTGGCAGCTGAGGTCACTGCTTTGCCCATACCGCCCCAAGGCTGTCTCCAGTGCCCCCAAGTTCACCTCACGGGTTATTGCACCGCAGAAGTGAGTTTTAGTTAGGTTGGGACACTCACACATGGGTAATGTAGAATAAATCTCATCCCTTCCTCAGCCAGCAGGGGCAAGGCACTGAGAAGGAGGACGTTGTGTGGGTACGGGCCAACCCCATCATCACTCACCTCTCTATTCAGCAAACACTCAGTGAGACAGCCACAGACCCTAGGGATGTAACGGTGAAGGAGACACAGTTCTTCAACACCTAAAGCAGAGATGCTTCAATAGTCATCGACAGCCCCAGTGGACAGTAAGTGTGATGGCAGGGAAGCCAGCATGCAATGCCTGCACTCAGGAGGGACACCTGACAGGCAGCTGACCTTTTCTTTTTTTGAGACAGAGTCTTGCTCTGTTGCCCAGTCTGGAGTCTAGTGGTGTGATCTCAGCTCACTGCAACCTCGCCCCACCCCCAACCCGGATTCAAGCAATTCTCCTGCCTCAACCTCCTGAGTAGCAGAAATTATAGGTGTGCACAACTGTGCCTGGCTAATTTTTGCATTTTTAATAGAGACGGGTTTCACCATGTTGGTCAGGTTGGTCTCGAACTCCTGACCTCATGATCCGCCCGCCTTGGCCTCCCAAAGTGCTGGGATTACAGGTGTGAGTCACCACACCTGGCCAGCTGACCTTTCTTAAAAGATGTGTAGGTCTTGGGTGCAGTGGCTCATGCATGTAATCCCAACACTTTTTGGTAAGCTGAGGTGGGCAGATTGCTTGAGCCCAGGAGTTTGAGACCAGCCTGGGCAATATGATGAAATCCTGTATCTACAAAAAGTACAAAAATTAGCCAGGCATGGTTAATGGTGGTGCAAACATGTGGTCCCAGCTACTAGGGAGGCTGATGTGGGAGGATTGCTTGAGACTGGGAGGTCAAGGCTGTAGTGAGCTGTGGTCACACCACTGCACTTCAGTCTGGGAGACAGAGCAAGACCATTGTCTAAAAAAAAAAAAAAAAAAAGATGTGTAGGTGTCAATCATCTAAACAACTGAAGAAGAAGAGAAAAAGAAAAGGTATTCTGGGAGAAGGTACAATGTGTGAGACAGAATGACTGAAAAGAAACTTCAAGTTCTGCAGTATGACAAGAAGCGTGGGCCGCAGGGAAGCAAAGGCAGAAAATGAGAGCTGATGGGCTCATCCATGTACGTCAAGCGCTGTTCTGTGCACTGAGAGCACTGTGCTGATTGAGACGGTGCGCCCTGCTCTCATGGAGCCTCCATTCCAGTAGGAGGGGACAGTAAAAACCAACCAACTAACCTATCATCAGAGTCATAAATGCCAGCAGAAGATGACTGTGGAAAGGCGGGCACTACTTTGGTTTGGCAGCTGGAAGAATCTTTCTAGGGAGAGTTGAGTGATAACAAACAGTCAGCCATAGCCGGGTATGGTGGCTTATGCCTGTAATCCCAGCACTTTGGGAGGCCGAGGAGGGCGGATCACAGGTCAGGAGATCAAGACCATCCTGGCCAACATGGTGAAAACCTGTCTCTACTAAAAATACAACATTAGCCAGGTGTGGTGGCGCATGCCTGTAATCTCAGCTACTCAGGAGGCTGAGGCAGGAGAATAGCTTGAACCCAGGAGGCAGAGGTTGTGGTGAGCTGAGATAGAACCATTGCACTCCAGCCTGGACAACAAGAGCAAAACTTCATCTCAAAAACAAAACAAAACAAAAAAAAACAAAGAAAGAGTTAGCCATATGAAAATCAGTCACCCCAGGTAGAGGACACAGCTATCAAAAGGTGCCAGGCGACACAGCTGTTTAATAATTTTTTTTTTTTGAGATGGAATTTCATTCTTGTTGCCCAGGCTGGAGTGCAATGGCACAATCTCGGCTCACTGCAACCTCCACCTCCCAGGTTCAAGTAGTTCTCCTGCCTCAGCCTCCTGAATACCTGGGATTACAGGCATATGCCAACATGCCGGGCTAATTTTGTATTTTTAGTAGAGACGGGAGACAGGGTTTCTCCATGTTGGTTAGGCTGGTATCAAACTCCTGACCTCAGGTGATCCGCCTGCCATGGCCTCCCAAAGTGCTGGGATTACAGGTGTGAGCTACTGTGCCTGGCTTTTTTTTTTTTTTTTTTTTTTTTGAGATGAAGTCTCGCTCTGTTGCCAGGCTAGAGTACAGTGGGGCAATCTTGGCTCACTGCAACCTCTGCCTCCTGCGTTCAAGCAACTCTCCTGCCTCAACCTCCTGAGTAGCTGGGACTACAAGTGCCCGCCAACCATGCCCAGCTAGTTTTTGTATTTTTAGTAGAGATGGGGTTTCACCATGTTGGCCAGGATGCTCTCAATCTCTTAACCTCATGATTCGCCTGCCTCGGCCTCCCGAAGTGCTGCGATTACAGGTGCATACCATCTTGCCCAGCTAATTTTTGTATTTTCAGTAGCTATTGGGTTTCACCATGTTGGCCAGGCTGGTCTCAAACTCCTGACCTCAGTGATCCACCTGCCTCAGCCTCCCAAATTTCGGAGATTACAGGCATGAGCCACCATGCCTGTCCTGTTTAAGGACATTTTTACAGGGGATCTGCTTTAAAAGACCCCTCTCCAACTTCACCTTTCTGGCCCTTTGAAAGAGTTATTGCTGCATTAAAAATTATCCCAAAACTTAGTAACGTAGGCCTGGCATGGTGGCAACATGGCGAGACCCCCATCTCTACTAAAAGTATAAACATTATCTGGGTGTGGTGGCGCATACCTGTAGTTCCCAGCTACTGAGGAGGCTGAGGCAGGAGAATCTCTTGAACCTGGAAGGTGGAGGTTGCGGTGAGCTGAGGTTGTGCCACAGCACTGTGGCCTGGGCGACAGAGGGAGATCCCGTCTCAAAAAAAATAAAAAAGAAAAAGAAAAAAGGAAAGAAAACAAACAAAAAAAGGGCATTGCAGATGTGATTAAATTAATAAATCTTAGATTAGCAGGTGTGCGAAATGTCATTATGAGAGACTTTTTTTTTTTTTTTTTAGACAGAGGCTCACTCTGTCACCCAAGCTGGAGTGCAATGGTGTGATCTTGGCTCACTTCAACCTCTGCCTCCTGGGTTCAAGCTCTTCTCCTGCCTCAGACTCCTGAGTAGCTGCGATTACAGGCACGTGCCACCATGCCCAGCTGATTTTTCTATTTTAAGTAGAGACTGGGTTTTGCCATGTTGGCTGGTCTCGAACTCCTGACCTCAGGTGATCCGCACACCTGAGCCTCCCAAAGTGCTGGGATTACAGGCGTGAGCCCCTGCCCCTGACCACAAGAAGCCTTGTGAGTGAAAGAGGGAGGAAAGAGTGTCAGAGAAAGAGATGTGTTGATGCGTGCAGAGGTTGGGGTGATGCGATTTCTGGCTTGGCAGATGGACGGAGGCCACCAGCCAAGAAGTGCTGACAGCGCCTGGAAGCTGGAAAGGCAAGGAAATGGACTTTCCCCTGGACCCTCCAAGGAGAATATAGCACTGCCTCTACCTTGGTTTTCACCCAGTGACACATTTTGGATTTCTGATCTACAGAATTGTAAGATAAATCTAATATCTTATAAACCACTAGGCTTGTGGCAATTTGTTATAGCAGCAACAGGAAATTATTACGGGGGAATTGGCGCCATTAAGGTATGCAGGGGTAGAAGCAGATTTGGGAACAGAAAACACTTACATTTGAGACACAATAAGTTTATGGAGCCCAGGTGCAGCTGTGCAATAGCTGAGTATCTGAGGCTGGAACTCAGGAGGAAAGTCTGGCTGGCAGAGGATACTCAGGGATATCAGGGTTTTCAGGAGAAATGGAAACCATAAAATGAATGAAGGATGAGATTGAACAGAAATGGAGGATAGCAGAGGAGCCCTTGAAGGAGAGTGAGAACAATTATCCCAGATTAACTACTTCATCTCCTAACAAAGGCAGTAAAGTGATAGCACAGTGAAGACTTTAGTTTCATTCTGCTGATTCTCTGGGGTGTGCCTTTTATTTTCCAGGCTGCCTGGATGCCCAGAGTTTGTATGGAAAGCCTCTTGAGATGGGATTATGTGCTCCTAGGATCCCAGAAGGAAGGATGGGGCAAAGAGACAAATCCATGCCTCCGCAGCAGCCATACCATCATCCTGGGAGTGAGCTCCAGCCGTGGCTCAAGGCACACATGTCTCCAGAGCACAATCCGGGATCCTCAGGGGACAGAGGGGCAGAGGGACTCTTGTGGTGAAGCTGTCTTTTTCACTTACTTGGCGCTCAGCCAGGGCTTGGATTTATCCTGCAGGAAATGAACAATTCAGGGCCCTTCATCTGGGGAAAGGCCAACCGGGGCACCAAGCAGAGCTAGGAGGTCCAGGTCCTCCAGGTCCAGGGAGGGAGGAAGCGTCTTTCCAGATATTTTCTTTTCTAGATAGAGGATCTTGGTGACTTATCTCCAATTTCAACTGTAAAGGCTAAGGGGCTCCTTGAAGTTTCCTTCCCTATGAAAATGTCCATAGTAAGTTTGTCACTTAGGAATGTTTTTCAATGATGGGAAACAGAAAAGTCAACTAGTAGGAGATGAAATAAATTGAGATTTTTTTTTTTAATAGCAAAAAGTCTGGATATCGTCAGTAGCTGGCATTGGTTTAAGACACAATAATACTGACAATGACGTCTTGTATTTTTCTTGGCCTTTTTCTTAGAGTCACAGTATGGATGCCATGGCTCCAGGTATCACATCCCTATTCAAGGCAAGATATAGGAGGAAGGGATGGTGTCAGATACATCTGTCTCATTTATTAAAAATCAAGCTTTTCCAAAACCCAAGCAAGTGTCTGCCTATCTCTCACTGCTAGGACACTGTCAGATGTTCCCTACAGCTACAGAAGATGAAAAAAAAAAAAAAAAAAAAAAAAAAAGATGTTCATTTTGCCAGCCTCTAGAATGGAGACTGGTAAGGGAAAGGAGGTTCAGAATGGGTGTGGGGTAAGCCAGTCTACAGTTAAATAAATGCTAGTTAACCCAAATTGCTTCCCCTTAAAAGAGACATGTTTTTCCATATGAAGGCATCCCTGGTATAAAGAATCTCTCACCCATGTCAAAGGCCCCTCACTCACCACACCTGGGCATCCCCTGGTGATCTATCCAGGCACCTGCTGCCATGGGCTATGGCCCATTAGCATCTCTCTCTCTCTCTCTCTTTATTTTTTTTGAGACAGATCTCACTCTGTTGCCCAGGCTAGAGTGCAGTGGCGTGATCTTGGCTCACTGCAACCTCTGCCTCCCAGGTTCAAGCAGTTCTCCTGCCTCAGCCTCCCAAGTAGCTGGGAGACAGAGTTTTACCATTTTGCCCAGGCTGATCTCGAACTCCTGAGCTCATGCCACCTGCCCACCTCGGCCTCCCAAAGTGCTAGTATTACAGGCGTGAGCACCACGCTCAGTCTCTCTCTCTCTCTCTCTCTCTCTCTCTCTCAGAGGAAATGTCAAACCAGTTATCTGGGACAGTGACTAGCTCTCACCTTTCAACCAGCTGCCTGGACTTGAAGAGCCAGCTGGCACCCAGGCCCTGCGTATGTGGGGGCCTCCTTCCAGCCAGCTCCCCTCACCTCCCTCCTCCCTCATTTCTGCTGCTTCTTCCACCTGGTCCCACCTGATCTCCACATCTGTTTACCCTTAGCTTGGGCTGCCTCTCATTGGTCCTCTCTCACCTGCAGATGGAGTAGCTCCAAAGCTGACTACACAACTGACACCTCCCTCCCTCCCTGCCCACCCTTGTCCTCTGCACCCCGAGGGAGTGGGCTGGCAGGAACCCCCACCTTCCTAACCACAGGGCCCTGCCGGGTGCACACACAGTACCGGGATTCCCCGGAGCAATGCGATGCTGTCAGATGTGTTGGGAGGGTCAGGATCTGGGAGAGATCCCGAAGGACTCGCAGGCATGACTCACACTTGGCGTGTGGTGGGCATCTGCCCACATGAACATGAAGACAGGCACCTGCCCATCTTCAAGCACTCGTGGGGTCTCCTGCTTGAGTGGGCACGTTTTTGCTTCTTCTGGGTTGCAGGGAGCTCATTGGCATGTCCTTTGTAGGGGACAGCAGCCAGCCTACGAGGGTCCACAGCAGGAGTCCACAGCAGGAGCCTCGCCCAGCAAGTATGTTACATCTTCTAGTGATTATCAGACAAGAGTCATTGCCATCGACCCTGAATCGTAATAGCCTGGAAATGGGGTGGGGTGTTAAACAGGGGTAGGCGGATACAGGAATAATTTCCAATAGTCTAGGTTAGCTCCTCTGCTGTGTTGGTATAGGCTGGTGAGGGTCTGGACAAAGGGAAAAGGGACCCTTTCCTAAACTGTTGGTAGAAATATAAATTGGCTTAGTGTTTTTGAAGGACAATTTGGCTTTACCTATTTTTTTTTTTTTTTTTTTGAGTCTCACTCTGGTCCAGGCTGCAGAGGCAATGGCGCAATCGTGCAGTAGTGCAATCATGGCTCACTGCAACCTCCACCTCCTGGGCTCAAGTGATCCTCCCACCTCAGCCTCCCAAGTAGCTGGGACTACGGGCACGCCTCACCATGCCTGGCTAACTTTTGGTATTTTTTTTGTAGAGACAGAGTCTCACCGTGTTGCTCAGGCTGGTCTCGAACTCCTGAGCTCAAGCAATCTGCCTGCCTCAGCCTCCCAAACTGCTGAGATTACAGGTGTGAACCACTGTGCCCAGCTACCTATCAAATTTTATTTTATTTTTTGAGACCAAGTCTCACTCTGTTGCCCAGCCGTGAGTGCAATGGTGCAATCACGGCTTACTACAACCTCCGCCTCCCAGCTTCAAGTGATTCTCCTGCCTCAGCCTCCCAAGTAGCTGGGACTACAGGCATGCAACACCATGCCCAGCTAATTTTTTGTATTTTTAGTAGACAGAGGATTTCACCATGTTGGCAAGGCTAGTCTCCAACTCCTGACCTCAGGTGATCCACCTGCCTCAGCCTCCCAAAGTGCTGGGATTACAGGCATGAAGTACTGTGCCCAGCCACCTATCAAATCTAGGCTGCAGATTTATT
>PVKV010015639.1:18539-53315 GCA_004027835.1 Alouatta palliata
ACACACACACACACACACACACACACACACGCATTTTGAGACAGAGTCTTGCTCTTGTTGCCCAGGCTGGAGTGCGATGGTGTGATCTTGGCTCACCGTAAACTCTGCTTCCCGGGTTCAAGCGATTCTCCTGCCTCAGCCTCCCGAGTAGCTGGGATTACAGGTATGCGCCACCACGCCCGGCCAATTTTTGTATTTTTAGTAGAGACGGGGTTTCTCAGTGTTGGTCAGGCTGGTCTCGAACTCCCGACCTCAGGTGATCTGCCCACCTCAGCATCCCAAAGTGCTGGGATTACAGGCATGAGCCACCGCACTCAACTATATTTATACATTTTTTTATGATGAACATATATTAACTTTCTAATAATAAAAATAGCAAAAGGGTTACCAACATTTTCCTATGCTTCAAATGTGTATCAGTATAAATAAACATATTATCATCACCCTGGGGAAAACTCTGGCCTGGGGGCTCCTGGATTCCACTGGTAGAGATTTTTACAAATCAGCAGGGTCAATGGGGACATGCGGTGCCCGATAAGGGGATTTGGGGGCCATCAGAGAGGACAGAGCACCCGGCCTCATTTGCTTGGGGGCAAGGGCTGCCTCACGCTCTCCCCAGAGACCTAGACTCTCAGCATCTGGTTAATTAAGGTGAAAAAAATCGAAAACAGGAAGAGAAAAAATAATATGGCAGGCAATAAAAAAAGACGAAGTAAATTAAAAGAAATAAAGATTATTACAATGATATAAAAGTATGCTTTTTTTCTTGTAAATCTGTTTCAGTTCTTTGTAGATTCTGGATATCAGCCCTTTGTCAGATGGGTAGACTGCAAAAATTTTTTCCCATTCTGTTGGTTGCCGATTGACTCTAATGACTGTTTCTTTTGCTGTGCAGAAGCTGTGGAGTTTGATTAGGTCCCATTTATCTATTTTGGCTTTTGTTGCCAATGCTTTTGGTGTTTTGGTCATGAAGTCCTTGCCTACGCCTATGTCCTGAATGGTTTTGCCTAGATGTGGCACATATACACCATGGAATATTATGCAGCCATCAAAAACGATGAGTTCACGTCCTTTGTAGGGACATGGATGAACCTGGAAACCATCATTCTCAGCAAAATGACACAAGAACAGAAAATAAAACACTGAATATTCTCACTCATAGGCGGGTGTTGAACAATGAGAACACATGGACACAGGGAGGGGAGCATCTCACACTGGGGTCTGTCGGGTGGAAAAAGGGGAGGGACAGCAAGGAGTGGGGAGTTGGGGAGGGATAGCATGGGGAGAAATGCCAGATATAGGCGATGGGGCGGAAGGCAGCAAATCACACTGCCATGTGTGTACCTATGTAACAATCTTGCATGTTCTTCACATGTACCCCCAAACCTAAAATGCAATAAAAATATATATATTAAAAAATAAATAAATAAAAAATTAAAAAAAATAAAAGACAGTATGCAACTAAATGATTCAATGAACTAAAAATATCCCCTGACTCAGCACGAGGCTCTCTAAGGCCGGTCAACTCTGGAGGTTGCCAACAACCACAGGTTCCCCCCAAGCCTCACCGCCTGCACTGCACCCACCGGAAGGAGGGCCACGAAGGCAGGGTTCGCCTTGCTGCTTAGTCCTAGGTGAGGACGTGGGCTGTTCCTTTGTGCCTCATGACCAAGCTGGAATCTGGTGGGGCTGTTCAGACAACCTGAGTGAAGACTTGGGCCCCTCAGAGGGGCTTTGGAACATGGAGACGTGTGTGTCCTTGCACGTGAGTTATGACCAGGTATGCTGGCTCTGAGTCCCCTGTGGCCCTGGTCCCAGCCTGCTTCCTGGCCTCCCAGGCCTGCCTTCTCCTCCCTTCAGAGAGAGAGTGATCTTCAGGCTTTCTTATGGGGGACCTTCTGAGCCCCTACGCACTCTCAGGCCACTTCTCCTGGGTCTCACATCCTTCTAAGGATCTGCCCACAGCTAGGGCAATTGTCAGATGTGCATTCCCTACAGAACAAAAGGACAGAGCAGGCTTCGCCTTAGCTTAACCAGCCTGTCTCTTCACAGCAATACATTTCCCAAGGTCGGGGTTCTTCAACCTGGCATAGCCTCATAAGGAAAACTTGGTATGCCCCTGGGTATGTCTAAGATTCCCTTAGTCTGAGGGCACCTCTGGCCGGACATGGTGGCTCAGGCCCAGCGCGGTGGCTCAGGCCCAGCACAGTGGCCACGCCTGCAATCCTAGCACTTTAGGAGACCAAGGCGGGCGGATCACCTGAGGATGGGAGTTCAAGACCAGCCTGACCAACATGGAGAAACCCCGTTTCTACTAAAAATACAAAAATTAGCAGGGCGTGGAGGCGCATACCTGTAATCCCAGCTACTCAGGAGGCTGAGGCAGGAGAATTGCTTGAACCGAGAGGTGGAGGTTGCAGTGAGCAGAGATGGCACCACAGCACTCCAGCCTGGGCAACAAGAGCAAAACTCTGTCTCAAAAAATAAATTAAAAAATGGCTGGGTGTGGTGACTCACACCTGTAATCCAAGCACTTTGGAGGCCATGTGGGTGGATCACCTGAGGTCAGGAGTTCAAGACCAGCCTGGCCAACATGGTGAAACCCCATCTTAAAAAAAAAATAAAATTGGGCCGGGCGCGGTGGCTCACGCCTGTAATCCCAGCACTTTGGGAGGCCGAGGCGGGTGGATCACGAGGTCAAGAGATCGAGACCATCCTGGTCAACATGGTGAAACCCCGTCTCTACTAAAAATACAAAAAAAAACTTAGCTGGGCGTGGTGGCGCGCGCCTGTAGCCCCAGCTACTCGGGAGGCTGAGGCAGGAGAATTGCTTGAACCCGGGCGGCGGAGGTTGCAGTGAGCCGAGGTCGCGCCACTGCACTCCAGCCTGGCGCCTAGTGACGGAGCGAGACTCTGTCTCAAAAAAAAATAAATAAATAAAATAAAATAAAATAAAATAAAATAAAATATATATATATATATAAAATAAATAAATAAATAAAATTTAAAAAATCATTTTTTAAAAGGGCACCTCTGCCAAGCTGGGGAGAATATTATGCCTTGCTATCCTGCTAGCAGCTTCCTCTCTGTGCCCCATCTAGCAAAGGCTAGAACAGGACCAAATCCTCATTCTACAGGCACCATGCCTTCTGTATCTTTATGGAAAAGAAGCTCCTATTGCCAGGGGAAATATTAAGCAGTACACGTTGTAGCATCCTCACCAACAAGTGCTCAGTACTCCTGAGCACTTACGAGGCTGATGAGTACCCGTTTGTGGGCCAGGAAAGGCTGTCTACGCCGGGTTATTGAGGCCCGGGGTCTGGTCTCCCAGAACAAAGAAATATTTGCCTAAAATTAAATCCCCACCACTTGTAGCAGCTTCCTGCTTTGAGACCAAGCCTTCAAAAGTCCCAGGAGCAATGCTTGGTCAAGGCTTGAGATAAAATTTTGAGGGCTCCCCACCACACAGAAATCTCCCTAAGGAAGGAAACATTCCCAAGTACACAGCAATCTGGCTCCCAGGGAGGTCAGGAGACAAATTGCCGCTGCCTGCTCCTCCAAACCCCAGGAGTCTTTCCCCAGTCACTAAAAAATAGCACAATAACAGTAAAAGCGAGAAGATAAGACAAGATGAAAGAATGTAATATAAAATCATAAAGAACAAAATAGAGATAAGGAGTGATCAAGATAAGTAAAGCAGAACTACAGGACTCAAAGATGAAAAGGATAAAAGAGATAAATGAGCTTTTAAAATTATACAAAAAATATCATCAACAATTTACGAGATTAGAAGCTGAGGTTATAAAAACAAAGGTTTACAATGTTCGAATAACCCCAGGCAGTGGAACCTGAGCGGCCAGCAGCCTGCAGGAGTCTTCCTTTTCTCCTACACAGAGGCAGGGTTTGAAACCCCCTTTTACCAACTCCAGATCCCTTCTAGGCAACATCTCACCGCTTAAACACCTGGGGCCTTTAGTTCTGACTTCTGATTTTCGCTGGTGTCCATGAGGTAGTATCCAATTCATCTTCTGCCTGTGTTTCCCAAAGCAAACGTTATTGGGAGCTAGTAAAATACAGGTCCACAATTCCTAATTATCTATTCAGAAATCCAAAAAGCCCTGAAAACCAAAACTCTGTCATCTCTTACTTGATGGCATAACCTCATCTCGCCTGAACTTATTATTATTCTTATTATTTTGGTAATTTTACTAGAGACTGGGTTTCACCATGTTGGCCAGGCTGGCCTTGAACTCCTGACCTGGTGATCCGCCCGCCATGGCCTCCCAAAGTGCTAGGATTACAGGTGTGAGCTACCACGCCTGACCTAGCCTGAACTTATCTGGCAGCAAAACCTGACCTGAACTGAGGTGAAGCTATTTATAGGGTGAATCTTCATTTCCTTGCAGAAATATTCATGTGCTCGATTTTAGGAACTGTCACAGAACTTGCTCTGGGAGTTGTATAATACAGAGAATGTGCATCTTTTGTTTCTAAAATTCTGAAACACATCTGGCCCTAAGGTTTCAGATAAGAGATTGTGTACCTGAATTAAAATCCTCCACCAGGTGAAAAACAAATGGTAGCATATTCATACAGTGGAATACTATACAGCAATGACAATGGCTTAGCGACACTACAAGCTACATAGTGTCCAGAGAAAGAAGTCAATCACAGAATCAATCACACATGCTGGAAGGCTCAAGACCACCTTGCTTTTGTTTTGTTGATTTGTTAAATTCTCCTGCTGTAAAGTTCAAAAACAAGAACCCTAATCAGGTAGGATTTCTTTCATTTAATCTTTCAGTAAATATAGGCCAGTACCCTGATTGCCTCTTCCCGCCAGAGCCTACGCTGACCCCTTTGGAGAATGTACTGCTAGGCCCCCCGCTGACAGCCCCATCTCCAATGCAGCGCCAGCTTGTTCCCTCTCCACCTTCCTCCCTCTGCCTTTGTCTCCAGCTTCTCTTTGTTTTGCCCTGTGGAGTGGTTCACGGGATGGTGGCAATCTTGTCTTTTCATGCTTTTGTCCCCACCCCATCCGGGGTCCTTGTCCACCCTCTTCCCTGGCCATTCACATAGGCGTTTTATCTTTCTTCATGCCCTCTCCTCCTTGGCTGATGGGCTGCCCGATCCCCACGCGGCCCAGTCTCTTCCTGTCCTTATGTCTCTACCGTCTGATGCTTGGGATCCTCTGGTTTTAGGCTTTTGTTTGGGCCGCAGGGCGTTCTCTCTGCCTCTGCCTCTCACTCCCACCACCCTCCCTTCCTTCCCCCTCATCTCGGTGTCCTTTGTGGGACATTCACTTTTATCTCTCTTTGATTTGCTCTCTCCTCTTTGTAGAGGGAGAATGAAAGGCTCAGCTAATTGTAGCAGTAGGGCAGTGACGCCTGGCTCCCCTTCCCAGCACCTTCCCCACCAGGGCTGAGGAGAAAAGGGAAATGAGGGCAATTCAGACTCCCACCGCCCTGAGCCTGCTCCAGATCTCTCTCTGTGGGATTTTCTCCCCCAGTTTTTGCAAGGGGAGATTACATAGTACTGGAGCTCCTCATCCCCACCTCCACTCAGTCTCCCTGGACCCATCCCTTGTTCACTTTTGTATTCATTGTGCCCTGGGGTGTGCCAGGCAGCATGCAAGGTGCTGGATGCAGAGCGGCCAACCAGACAGATGTGCAGTCTCTGACTACATGTCCTAACGTGAAGTGGGTCGGGGCTATGATACGGGAATTACAGTGGCGTATTCAACAGAGGGACTGAACTCAGAATGGGGCCAGGGACCAGCTCCCTAAGGAAGTGATGTCTAAGCTGAGAACTGAAGGGGACTTAAGAGGAGTCAGGACAGAGAGGAGGAAAATGTGTCCTAAACAGAGCATCCAGTTTAACGGGAGAGAGCATGACATAAAATTCATTATCATCAGAACATGCACTGGTGAGGGCTGGATGATGGGGTCTTATAAGGAGCTTGGAATGTATCCTAAGGATTCAGGGAGTCATTGAAGTGTTTTCAGTGGGGATGGGACAGATCATATTTGCATTTGTGGTGATGTGGAGAATAGACTGAAGGGAGCAAGGCTGGAGTGAGGATGAGAAAGGGGAAGGGCTTTCCTGTGGCTGCTGTAACAAATGACCACAGACTGAATGACCACAGGTCACACAAATGTATTCTCTTACAGGTCTGGAAGTCACAAGTTCAAAGTCAGACTCACTGTGCTAAAGTCAAGGAGTTGGCAGGGCTGGTTCCTTCTGGAGGTTCGAGTGGAAAATTCATGTCCATGTCTTTTCCAGCTCCCAAGGTCATCTGCATTCCCAGGGTCATGGCCCCTTCCTCCCTTCAAAGTGCATGACTCCAACCTCTGCTTCTGTGGTTACATCTCTTCTCTATGTCTGACTCCAGCCTTTCTTTCTTTTTATTTATTTATGTTTTTGAATCAGAATTTCTCTCTTGTTGCCCAGGCTGGAGTGCAGTGGCACCATCTCAGCTCACTGCAACCTCCACCTCCCGGGTTCAAGTGATTCTCCTGCCTCAGGCTCCCGAGTAGCTGGGATTATAGCTGTCTGCCACCTCGCTTGGCTAGTTGTTTTTTTTTTTGTTTTTTTTTGTTTGTTTGTTTTTTTGTTTTGTATTTTTAGTTGAGATGGCCAGGCTGGTCTCAAACTCCTGACCTCAGGTGATCCACCTGCCTCGGCCTCCCAAAGTGCTAGGATTACAGGTGTGAGCCACCGCGCCAGGCCAGCCTCTCTTTTATAAGGATCTTTTCGATTACACTGGGCCCCTCTGGGTTAACCAGGATAATTTCCCTATCTCAAGATCTTTATTGTAGTCACATTTGCAAAGTCCCTTTTCTCATGCAAGGCAAAATATTCATAGGTTCTGGGGATTAGGATGTGAACATCTTTGCCAGGCCATTGTTCTGCTTACTACAGGTGACTGTCGTGGTATTTGAGGCAGAAAACGGCGACGGATAACAGTACAGATGGAATCAAGGGCATAGATTAGAAATAACTTTAGAAATTAGACTAATTGGCGACTGATTAGATGTGGGACGTGGGGGAGAGAAATGGGGGGGATCAAATCTGGCTTTCTGACTCCAGCACTTGACAAGATGGGGATATGGTTTATAAGACAGGGAACACAGGAGAAAAACCATGTGTCGGGAATGGGCTACAGGGGGAGATGAGTCTGACCCGCCTCTGAGACAGCTAAGATGAGATGCTCAGAGGGAAGGTGGCTATGCATCTGGAGTCCAGGAGAAGGAGGATCCAGGGAGGGTGATATGGATTAGAGCCAGTAAACCATGGCTAGGGGCTGGCAGCCTGTTTTGCAAATAAAGAATTATTGAAACACAGTTGAGCCCATCCATTCTGTTTTATTTATTTATTTATTTATTTATTTATTTATTTTGGACATAGGGTCTTGCTCTATCACTTAGGCTGGAGTGCAGTGGTATGATCATGGCTCATTCTTGGGCTCAAGAGATTCTTTTGCCTCAATGTCTCAAGTAGCTAGCACTACAGATGTATACCACCATACTGAGCTAATTTTAACAAAAATTATTATTATTACTTTTTGAGATGGAGTTTTGCTCTTGTTGCCCAGGCTGGAGTGCAATGGCACAATCTCGGCTCACTGCAACCACCACCCACTGGGTTCAAGTGATTCTCCTACCTCAGCCTTCCAAGTAGCTGGAATTACAGGGGCACGCCAGCATGCCCAGCTAATTTTCTATATTTTTAGTTGAAATGGGGTTTCACTGTGTTAGCCAGGCTGGTCTCAAACTCCTGACCTCAGGTGATCTGCCCACCTCAGCCTCCCAAAGTGCTGGGATTACAGGGTGAGCCACCACGCCCAGCCTTTTAAAAATTTTTTTGTAGAGATGGGGTCTCCCTATGTTGTCCAGGCTGGTCTTCAACTCCTAGCCTCAAGCAATCTTCTAACCTTGGCCTCCTAAATTGCTGGGATTATAGGCATAAGCCACAGTGCCAAGCTCCATTTCTGTATTCTTTATGGCTGCTTTCACAATACAGCAGCAGAATTAAGTATCTGCAAGAGACTGTATGGCCCAGAAAGCCATGTGGCCCTTTCAGAAAAAGTCTACCAACCCCTGAATTGGAGAATCATGAGCCCAAAGGTGGTACGCAGGAGTGGGATATTTACATGTTCCACCCACGCTCGAGGGGAGGGAATTATTCAGGGTTTGTACTCCAGGAAGTGGGAATCTTAAACTTGGGGGAACATCTGGCCAGCAGGTCTCCTATATCAATCAGGTTAAAAATTGTTTAATTAGGAAGAGAAGATGGTGCCCATTAAAGGAAACTGGCACTGTGAAACAGAGGGGAAAACCTTCTGGTCCCCTTTGCTTAAGCTATGGGTCATCTGCCTCTGCACAGCCACATATTATACCTATGCTTATGCCTCCCATTGAACAAATCAAGAGAAAATACGTTATTTTTTTTAAAGTATTTATTTATTTATATTTTTTGAGACGAAGTCTCGCCCAGCTTCCCAGGCTAGAGTGCAGTGGGGTGATCTCAGCTCACTGCAACCACCATCTCCCAGATTCAAGCGATTTTCCTGTCTCAGCCTCCCAAGTAGCTGGGATTACAGGCACCCGCCATCATGCTAATTTTTGTATTTTAATAGAGACAAGGTTTCAGCACATTGGCCAGGCTGGTCTTGAACTCCTGACCTAAGGTGATCTGCACACCTTGGCCTCCCAAAGTGCTAGGATTACAGGTGTGAGACACTGCACCCGGGCAGAAAAGCATTTAATAAAGAAAAAATATTAAATTAATGGAAAATTGAAACTGTAATAAAAGACGAGATAGAAAGAGGGCAACAGTGGCTTATGCTTGTCATCACAGCACTTTGAGAGGCCGAGAAAGAGGATCACCTGAGGCCAGGAATTCAAGACCAGCCTGGACAACATAGTGAGACCTCATCTTAACAAAAAATTTAAAAATGAGCTGGGTGTGGTGGCACATGCTTGTAGTCCCAGCTACTTGGGAGGCTGAGGTGGGAAGATCAGTTGACCCAGGAATCTGAGGCTATAGTAAGCCATGATTTTGCCACCGCATTCCAGCCTGGGTGACAGAGTGAGACCCTGTCTCAAAAAAAAAAAAAAGAACCAGAAAAAAGAAAGCAGCAACTATAAAGTTTAAAGTGATAAGAAGAAACAAAAAATATGATTGAGGTTGAGGGCCGAGTGCGGTGGCTCATGCCTGTAATCCCAACACTTTCAGAGGCAAGGCCGGCAGATCACCTGAGGTCAGGAGTTCGGGACCAGCCTGGCCAACAAGGTAAAACCCTGTCTCTACTAAAATGCAAAAATTAGCTAAGTGTGATGGTGCATGCCTGTAATTCCAGCTACTTGAGAATCTGAGGCAGGAGAATGGCTTGAGCCCAGGAGGCAGAGTTTGCAAAGAGTTGAGATTGTACCACTGCACTCCAGCCTGGGTGACAGAGCGAGACTCCGTTTCAAAAAAATAAAAATAGCCGGGCGCAGTGGCTCATGCCTGTAATCAGCATTTTCGGAGGACAAGGCGGGTGGATCACGAGGTCAGGAGATCGAGACCATCCTAATATGGTGAAACCCCTTCTCAAAAAATAATAATAAATAACAAAAACAAAAAAAGATAAATATATATCATATATGTATATATATGATTGAGGACAAGCCGTTTAAGTGAAATAAAATAAAGAGGCATAAAATGGGAAGTAAAAACAAAGCATGCTAAGAATAATTAAACTGCCAAACCGGTACAAGTTAAAAGACTTGAATGATTAAAGGACAAAGTAACTTTCAAAAGCTAAAATAAAATGCAAAAAAAAGCTAAGAAGTAAGGAATTGGAGTAAATGTGCTTAAATCTGGAGGAAGAACAAATTGAAAAGTTCAGCAATGTCATGGCAAATCAGCCGGTTATTCAAACGGAAGCAACTGTCAAATCCGACATACCTGCCTGAGTATCTTTCTCAACCAGTGTTCCCTATCTGAATCACGAAATACAGAATATTATTTGGATGACTGTTTTCTTAATTCCCCAAAGGTACATAGCCATTTCCACTTAAATGTAAAGGAGAGAAGTTAATTCATTGCACACAGTGCAGTGGATGCTGAGAGCATTAGAGCCTCCTTCTCACCAAACTGGCTGTTCTATATGAGAAAGTGTACAATGAAGACAGGATCCGTCTATTTGAAATGGTATCAAGTTCTGTGATGCCTTTGAGAGACAAGTTTTGGGCCGGGAGCATTGGCTCACGCATGTAATCCCAGCACTTTGGGAGGCCGAGGCAGGCGGATCACGAGGTCAAGAGATTGACACCATCCTGGCCAACGTGGTGAAACCCTATCTCTACTAAAAATACAAAAATTAACCCGGCATGGTGGCACGTGCCTCTGGTCCCAGCTACTCGGGAGGCTGAGGCGGAAGAATAGCTTGAACCCAGGAGGCGGAGGTTGCAGTGAGCCGAGATTGCGCCACTGCACTCCAGTATGGCAACAGAGCAAGACTCCGTCTCAAACAAAAAAAAAAAAAAAATGAGAGACACAAGTTTTAGACAAGAGGTGGAAACAGAAGGAAGATTCCTGGGACATTCTCCCCCTTCAGGAGCTGCTCAGTCAAGTGATGACTGACTAAAACAAGTCACTGGATCATTTACCGGAAATAATAAAGCCATCTACAGATGTCTTGATTTCACCCAGAAGAATTCAGAGAGGTAGCAGAGAACATTCAGTTATTTGATTTTACTCCCTATAAGCTTGCTGGCCAAAGGCACAGGAAGGACTTATAAGTTGGTGCCTTTTTTCAAAAAAAAAGATAAAGCTCTTCCAAATTCACATTGTAATGAGCCAAAGCTATCTTGTGAGGACTGATTGACGCTATTGCAGTCTCCAGATGCTTCTTTTTTTTTCCTTCCTCCCCAGCATTATGTAAGTGAAAAAGCAAATGATTGCTAGTTTCACATAATTGTACTCATCCCAGCCAAGGAATCCTACAAAAGCTGAGTTAAACTTCCTCAATTCTGGAAACATACAACAGGACTCAGTACCCACCAGAAGGTAACTGTTAGAAAAATCAAGCTAAATTCTGCATGGATATGGTTGATCACTCTTCCCTTGAAAAAATTCCTACTCCCTTATTGTATTTGTTATCTATTACTGTGTAACCAATTACTCCAAAACTTTAGAGCCCTAAGACAACAAAGAATTATTATCTCACAGTTTCTGTGGGTCAAGAATTCCAGAGTGACTTAACAGGGTGATTCTGGTTCAAAGTCTGTCATGTAGTTACAGTCACCTGAAGGCTTGACTGGCTGAGGACAACATGGTGCATTGACATGGCTTTTGGTTGGAGGTCTCAGTTCCTTATCACCTGGATGTCTCCAAAGGCTATTTGTGCCATGACACTGCAGGAAATTCCCCCAGCCAGAAAGAGGCAGAATTTGAAGTGCTTTTAATGACCTGGTCTCCAAATTCACACATTGTCACTTCCACTCTATACTATTTTTTTTTTTTTAGATGGAGTCTTGCTGTGTTGCCCAGGCTGGAGTGCAGTGGCTTGATCTCAGCTCACTGCAACCTCCACCTCCCAGGTTCAAGCAATGCTCATGCCTCAGCCTCTCAAGCAGCTGGAGTTACAGGCATGTGCCACCACATCCAGCTAATTTTTGTATTTCTAGTGGAGACGGGGTTTCATCATGTTGCCCAGGTTGGTCTCGAATTCCTGGCCTCAAGTAATCTGCCTGCTTCGGCCTCCCAAAGTGCTGGGATTACAGGCGTGAGCCACCGCACCTAGCCCACTCTATCTATTCATTAGAAGTGAGTCACTAAGTCTAACCCACACTGAAGAGGAAGAGATTTAGATACCACCTTTTAAAGGGAGGGATATCAAAGAATTTGTGCACATATTTTAAAACTGCCATGCCTGTCTTCGGCAGCAAGACAGCTCCCCTGGTTGTCTTCCTATGTCTCTGGCTACTCCTTCTCAGGGTCCATCAGTGGTTCCTTGTATTCTTTCTACTTCCTGAATGTTGAGTTTCTAGGGCTTCTTCTGGTCTCACTCCACATGTTTGCTCTGGGCTACCCTCTACTCCTGTGTACCACCTTCGGATGGATGATTCTCATGATTATGTTATGTTACTTGACAAAGGTGAAGGAATTCTGCAGATCTATTGAAGGTCCCAAATCAGTTGACTTTAAGCTAATCAAAAGGAACATTATCCTGGATGGGCGTGACCTAACTGGGTGAGCCCTTAAAAGGGACAGGGCCTGTATTAGTCCATTTTGCCTTCCTATAAAGGAGTACCTGAGACTGGGTAGTTTATAAAGAAAAGAGGTTTATTCAGCTCACAGTTCTGCAGGCTGTATGTGAATGGCACCAGCAAATGCTAAACTTCTGATGAGGCCTCAGGAAGCTTTTACTCATGGTAGAAGGTTGCCATGTGGCGAGAGAGGGCGCAAGAGAGAGATAAGGAAGATTGACAACACTTTTTCCTTTTTTTTTAAGAGACAGGGTCTTGCTCTGTCCCCCAGGCTGGAATGCAGTGGCACAATCACAGCTCACTGCAACCTCCCAGGCTCAAGTAATCCTTGTAGGCTCAAGTGATCCTCCCAACCTTATGCGCCACCATCCCTGACTAATTTTTTAAACTTTTAGTAGAGATGAGATTTCACTGTTTCCCAGGCTGGTCTCAAACTCCTGAGCTCAAGCAATCCTCCCACCTTGGCCTCCCAAAGTGCTGGAATTACAGGCATGAGTCACCCCCAGA
Source organism: Alouatta palliata (assembly GCA_004027835.1). Taxonomy (NCBI): domain Eukaryota; kingdom Metazoa; phylum Chordata; class Mammalia; order Primates; family Atelidae; genus Alouatta; species Alouatta palliata. The sequence goes on from PVKV010015639.1 coordinate 31,304, forward strand.
CTCTTTTTAACTAGATCTCATGTGAACACATTACCACAGGGCAAGGGGGAGGGGAAAGGAGAAGGGATCCATTCATGAGGGATCTGTTCCCATGACCAATCACCTACCACCAGGCCCCACCTCCAACACTGGAGACCACAGTTCAGCATGAGATTTGGAGAGGACACACATTCAAACCCTATCAGGGTCCATCTTAAAGTCAGAGATTTGAAGAGAAAGATTCTGAAATGAAAGAGATTCTGCTGCTGGCCTTGAAGAAGTAGGTTGCCATGTTCAAAGGGCCTTTGGAGAGGGCTGCGTGGCAAAGACCATAGAGTAACTTCTAGTTGTTGAAAGCAGTTCCCAGCTAACAGCTAGCAAGGAAATGGGAACCTCGGTTATGCAACTGCAAGAAAATGAACTCTCCCAACAACCTGAGGGAGCTTGGAAATAAACCTTTCCATAGCTAAGCCTCCAGATGAAGACAAACCCAGCTGCCACCTTGATTTCAGCCTGGCGGGACCATCAGCTGAGGACCCAGCTAAAACATGCCAGACTCCTGACCCACAGAAACTGTGAGATCACAAATCTATATTGTGTTAAGGCACTAAACTTGTGGTATTTTATTACACAACAATTAAAAACTAATATATCATGTGATATCACATTAATAATCTTGAACTGCTGAAATAGATGTCACTGTTTCTCTCATTCTGTTGAGTTTCTCTCTGAGGAGGTACAGCCTATAATCTCCATTCACTAAACCCACTGGACATTGGCAGACCCTTATTCACATCACCATGTATCAGGAAGGGGAGCTGGGTAAGAAATTCTCTTTGAGGAAGGATTGTCAACAGAAAAATGGTTACAATTAACAAATATACAAAAACATGCGTTCTTGAGTTCTTCCAATGAGACTCCTTGGAAGGAAGTAAGGTTGAAAAACCAAAACCTGGTGTCACGATTACATTTTCCCAAAATGGACAAAACAGTGTTACCCATTCCATGTGATTGTTGGGGCTCAGAAACTGAGATTCCAAAATATGGCCTTTTGACATGCTGAACTGTCCTCTCCAAATCTCATACTGAAAATATGGCCCTTCTCATGCTGCTAATAGAGACATACCCGGGACCGCGTAATTTATAAGGGAAAGAGGTTTAATTGACTCACAGTTCTGCAGAGCTGAGGAGGCCTCAGGAAACTCACAATCATGGTGGAAGGGGAAGCAAACAAGTTCTTCTTCACTTGGCGCAGCAAGGAGAAGTGCAGAACGAAGGTGGGGAAAAGCCCCTTATAAAACCATCAGATCTTGTGAGAGCTCACTCACTATTAGGAGAACAGCATAGAGGAACCGCCCCCATGATTCAATTACTTCCCACTGGGTTCTTCCCACAACATGTGGGGATTATGGGAACTACAATTCAAGAGGAGATTTGGGTGGAGACACAGCCAAATCATATCATGAAGGAAGAAGAAACCTCAAGGTCTCTCTGACTTCCCCCTCACTGACTCTCCCAAATCCCGGATGAAGTTGTTCTCTGAAGTTCCTTTATCTGTCCAAAATCCAGACCCACCAAGGAGAACAGTTGTTTTTTCTTCCCCTCCCTGTAAGACTGAGACAAGTTAATCTCTGTTCTGGCATCCATCCATTCTCCCTAGTAATCCTTTACTGCCCCTCAGCAGAATTCCTCTTCTCCCCTTCCCATAGCCTGTTTTGCCAGGATGATATATAAGCTTCTGAACTCCACTGGCAGGTGAGCAATCACCCTGTGGTTCTCCCCACACACACATTAATAATACATATGTATGCCTTTTCTCCAGTTAATCTGCCTTTTCTAAGTTGATTTTTCAGCAAAACTTCAGAGGGCGAAGGGAAGTATCCCTTGGCTCCTACATGATCTTTTAATGAAGTGACTTCAAACTTCCCCTCATTGAGAGGTAAGTCTCTTCCCTTGAAACTGGGTAGACCTGTGACAGAAGTAACATGATGTGACTTCCAAGGAGGTAGGTTGCTGCCAGTGTGGAAAAAATAAACTGTTTTTCCCCTGCTCTTACACCACAGTCAATCAACACAGAAAACTGACCAAATGTGTAGGGTAAAACCCACACACCAATAAGCAAGCCATCAGTTCCACAGCAGACGCCAGCTGGGTATCCTCTAGGTCTACCTGAGATGCTGTCAGGTCCCACAGGTTGAGGGTTCAGTTCTAGAAGATGCCAATCACAAGCTCCAGGTTTGTTTTACCTGTGATCAGCTGTAAACTGGGGTTTCCATGACCCCTTCCTTTGGTTCGATTAATTTACTAGAGCAGCTCATAGAACTCAGGGAAATGCTTACGTTTACTTTTTTTTTTGAGACAGAGTCTCACTTTATCCCTTAGGCTGGAGTTCCGTGGCACAATCTTGGCTCAATGTAACCTCCACCTCTCAGGTTTAAGAGATTCTCATCCTCGGCCTCCTGAGTAGCTGGGATTACAGGTGCCCGCCACCACGCCTGGCTAATTTTTGCATTTTTAGTACAGACAGGTTTTGCCATGTTGGCCGGGCTGGTCTTGGACTCCTGACCTCAAGTGACCCACCCTCCTTGGCCTCCCAAAGTGCTGGAATTGCAGGCATAAGCCACTGGGCCTGGCCATCATGTTGCCTCTTAATGCACATGCTGGAGCTCACTGGCCCAGTACCTGAGATCTTCTTGGGAAGCTTACCTATTGGGAAATTGCCTTTCCCTGGAGCTGGTCAAAACCAATTATTATTTGAGAGAGGCAGTGTGACAACTGCCTGACCATCACCACATGGTTGTCTGACATTCCTGGTGGGTGGGGGGAGCCCTCTCCTGCCTACTGTAACACATGTACTCCATGAATATGTATAAATATAATTTGTCAATTTAAACAATAAAGGCCCGGTGCGGTGGCTCTATAATCCCACAGTGTCTACAATCCCACACCTTCGGACGGCTGAGGTGGAGGATTGCTTAAGCCCAGGAGTTCAAAGACCAGCCTGGGCAGCCTGGCGAAATCCTATCTCTACACAAATAAATAAAATTAGCCAGACATAATGGCGTGTGCGTGTAGTCCTAGCTACTCAGAAGGTTGAGGTGGGAGGATTGCTTGAGCCCCGGCCGTCGAGGCTGCAGTGAGCCATGATGGCACTACTGCACTCCAAACTGGCTAGAGTCTCTCTCAAAAACAATAATAATAATAAAATAATAAATAAAATTTAAAACTTTGGACCAGCCTGCCCACTGCATGGCTTGCCTTTTTTTTCTTTTTTTTCCAGAGTCACACTCTGTTGCCCGGGCTGGAGTGCGGTGGCATGCTCTCAGCTCACTGCAACCTCCACCTCCTGGGTTGAAGCAATTCTCCTGCCTCAGCCTACCGAATAGCTGGGATTACAGGCATGCACCTATTTTGCTTGGCTAATTTTTGTGTTTTCAGTGGAGATGGGGTTTCACCATGTTTGCCAGACTGGTCTTGAACTCCTGACCTCAAGTGATCCACCCGCCTTGGCCTCCCAAAGTGCTGGAATTACAGGCGTGAGCCACTGCACCCTACCATGGCCTGACTCTTGATTGGCCTCCCTTCTACTCCTACCTACTCAAGACTTGACCCCCATCATGTTTCTGAGCAGGCTTATAAAAGGTCCTCTTAGTGTGTAAATTGCCTCAATTCCCTTCTTTTGTCTTGAGAGACAGGAGAGTTGGCTAAAGGTGGGATAATCTTCAATGACTGCTGGTACTGAGTCACCTGTGCTTTTTCAGAGCTAACTGATAGACCAGAAGACCACAAGTAGCCAGGCGCTGTGGCTCACACCTGTAATCCCAGCATTTTGGGAGGCCAAGGCAGGTGGATCATGAGGTCAAGAGATCGAGATCATGCTGGCCAACATAGTGAAACCTCATCTATACTAAAAATACAAAAAAATTGGCTGGGCATGGTGGCAGGTACCTGTAGTTCCAGCTACTCGGGTGCCTGAGGCAGGAGAATCGCTTGAAACCGGGAGGCAGAGGTTGCAGTGAGCTGAGATCGCACCACTGCACTCCAGCCTGGCGACAGTCTCAAAAAAGAGAAAAGAAGAAGACCACAAGTAAAACTAAGCTAGATACTGGGGACAAAGAGGTATGAAATATCACCAGTGATCTCAAGGAACTTACAAGTGATTTACTGTTTAAAATTTTTAAAAGTCGAACACTGAGGAATTCTCTGTCCAGAGAACTTCAGTGACTCCATGTTGGCTGTAGGTGGAATGAAGGATTATTTCATTTATTATCCAATCCCAAACGTTTTGATAGTAAAAAGAGACTCTATAATTACTGTAGGCCAGACCCCAGTGGTCCATGCCCCTAATCCCAGCACTTTGGGAGGCTGAGGCAGGAGAATTGCCTGAGGCTAGGAGTTTGAGACCAGTCTGAGCAACATAGCAAGACCCTACAAAAATTTTAAAAATTAGCTGGTCATGGTGGCACATGTCTGCAGTCCTAGCTACTCAGGAGGCTGAGGCAGTAGAATCACTTGAGGCCAGGAGTTTGAGATTGCAGTGAGCTGTGATCTAGCCACTGTACTCCAGCCTGCACAACAGAGTGAGACTCTGTCTCTAAAATAATTACAATAATAAAATTACCTAGGGAAGCAGACATAAACTATGCCTATTCTGGGCAAACCAGCACAAGTGGTCAACGTAGCTACAGGAACATGTATAAGAAGAGCCCTAACATCTTTTTTTTTTTTTTTTTTTTTTTTTTTGAGACAGGGACTCATTCTTTTTACCCAGGCTGGAGTGCAGTGGTACGATCAGAATTCACTGCAGTCTCAATTTCCCGGACTCAGGTGATCCTCCTACTTCAGCCTTCCAAGTAGCTGGGACTACAGGTGTGCACCACCATACCTAGCTAATTTTTGTATTTGTAGTAGAGACGGGGTCTTGCCATGTTGTCCAGGCTAGTCTTGAACTCCTGGGCTCAAGTGATCCTCCCCCCTCAACCTCCCAAAGTGATAGGATTACAGGCGTGAGCCACCACTCTCAACTCCTAACACTTCTTACTCATTGTTAAACTCACTTGGCCAAACCACAGCGTTTTTGCATCCAACTCTCCTACTACTTTGCACCTATTCCCATGCAGCTGAACGTGACTCGGAAATACACAGCACACTGACTGGTCTGCTCTAACTTCATGACCGTTTATCTCATGTGAACCCTGAATGCTGCACAGCAATCATGCCACATTTCCCTGGTTCATCCATTCTCCCACGCTCCTGGACAACACTTTCCCATCTCCTCCTCTCTCCTCAAAATTCCAACACCTCTTCCCTCCTCCTCGCTCTGAGCTGAAGACCTTACCACTTCCGCCATCTGGCTGCCCCTGCGCTCCTGCCCTCTGCCTGCTCTCCTGCTATTATCTGTGCTCCCTGATGGGAGCCCTCACTCCACTTTGTCCTAGACCCTGTGTCCTCCAAGCCACTCAAGACTTCGCCCCAACAATTCTTTCCTCTATCTCATGCTTCATTAATTTTTCCCTCTCATCATTTCCTCAGCACACAAACATGCTATTATATCTCATCTCCCATCTTTTTTTTTTTTTTTTTTTTTTTTGAGACAGAGTTTTGCTCTTGTTTTCCAGGCTGGAGTATAATGGTGCAACCTCAGCTCACCACAATCTCTGCCTTCTGGGTTCAAGAGATTCTCCTGCCTCAGCCTCCCAAGTACCTGGGATTACAGGCATGCACTGCCATGCCTGGCTAATTTTGTATTTTTAGTAGAAATAGGGTTTCTCCATGTTGGTCAGGCTGGTCTAGAACTTCCGACTTAAGATGAGCTGCCCGCCTCGGCCTCCCAAAGTGCTGGGATTACAGGTGTGAGCCACTGCACCTAGCCTTATCTCCCATCTTTAAAAACCCTCTCTTGGCTTTGTTTTCCCTTCAGTTATCACCCAGTTGCCTTACTCCCTTCACACAAAATTATTTAAAGGAATATTCAGTCTCCAATTTCTCACCTTCCATTCTATCTTCAACCCATTCCAGTGAGGTTTTTGCCTCTATCATTCCATCAGAACTGCTCGGGTCATGGTAGCTAATGAACTCCACATGCTGCCTCCGATGGGCATTTCTCATTCAGCAGCATTTCACATAGCCTATCTCTCCAAGTCCTCCTTGAAAAGCGTTTTCACTTGACTTAAAAAACATCATCCTCATGTGGTTTGACTCTTACTTCTGGTCACCCTTCCTTCCTTCCTTTTTTCCTTCCTTCCTTCTTTCTTTCTTCCTTCCTTCCTTTTTCTTTCTTTTTTTCTTTCTCTTTCTTTCTTTCTTTCTTTTTCTTTCTTTCTTTCCTTCTTTCTTTCTTTCTCTTTCTTTTTCTTTCTTTCTCTTTCTTCTCTTTCTTTCTCTTTCCTTCCTTCCTTTCTTTCTCTTTCTTTCTTTTTTCTCTTTCTTTCCTCTTTCTTTCCTTCCTTCCTTTTCTTTCTTTCTTTTTCTTTCCTTCCTTCCTTCTTTTCTTTCTCCTTCCTTTCTTCCTCCCTCCCTCCCTTCTTTCCTTCCTTCTTCTTTTTTTTTTTTTGTTGGAGTATCCCAGGGCTTAATCCTTACATCTCACCTCTTTTTTAATCTGCACTTATTTTGGAGGGTAATTTTATCCAATCTCAAAGTTTTAAATAGCATTTATATCTGATGATTCCCAAATTCGTATCTCTAACCTGAACCCCTTTTTAGAACTCCAGCCTTGATTGTTTACTCAACATTTCTATTTGGATATCTAATAGGTATTTTTCACTTAATATATTCAAAGTTGAGCACCTGCTATTTACCCTAACACTGTTCTGTCTTCATTCTTATCAAATGTGGATGATGGCAACTACATTCTTCCAGTTACATGGACAAAAAACCTTGCTGTTATCTTTGACTCTTCTTTCTCTTACACCCTACATTCAACCCATCAGCAAATTCTCTGTTCTATCTTCAAAATGTTTCTGGAATTAGGCCACTTCTTTTTATCTTTTATTTTATTTTATTTTTGAGACAGGGTCTGTCACCCAGGCTGGCATGCAGTGGTATGATCTCCACTCACTGCAACCTCCACTTCCCTGCCTCAAGCAATCCTCCCATCTCAGCCTCCCAAATGGCTGGGACTACAGGCATCGGCCACCACGCCCAGCTAATTTTTGTATTTTTTTGTAGAGACAGGGTTTCACCATGTTGACCAGGCTGGGAAACTACTTCCTACCACCATCGTCTCTCACCTCCTAATTTGTCTTCCTCCCTCTGCACTTGCTCCCCTTTGATCTCTTCTTGACACAGTAAACTAGATGCATTCTGTTAAATCCTAACTCAGATCGTGTCACTTCTCTGCTCATAACTCATCTTTCTGAAACACGTAAAGATGAAAGCATCCCCATCCCTGTCACCTCTTTGGCATCCTGTCTTCCTCTCCCTCTTGCTCCCTCTGCCTCAGCCACGTTATAGTCGGCTGTCTTTCAAATACGCCAGGCATATATGTTTGCTCATGATGTTTCATCTGCATTGAATGATATTTCCCCAGATATCCTCATGGCTAGCTCCCTCATATCTCTCCAGGGTTAATCCGAAGGTCATTTTCTGACTGAGGCCTTCCTTGGTGACTGTGGTGGCTCCCAGCGATTCCTATCTCCAGATATCGGTACTCATTTGTGGTCATCTGTCCTCCCTGACATTGTACCAGGGCTGGTTTGTGAGACCAACTGAATGTGGCAGAAGTGGTGTTAGGCTATGTACCGGGCTGTTCTCACACTGCTGTAAAGAAATACCTCGATATAGCCAGGCGCGGTGGCTCATGTCTGTAATCCCAGCACTTTGGGAGGCCAAGGCAGGTGGATCACTTGAGGTCAGGAGTTCGAGACGAGCCTGGCCAACATGGTGAAACCCCATCTCTACGAGAAATACAAAAATTAACCAGGCATGGTGGATCGTGCCTGTAGTCTCAGCTACTCAGGAGATTGAGGCAGGAGAATAGCTTCAACCCAGGAGGTGGAGGTTGCGGCGAGCTGAGATCGTGCCACTGCACTCCAGCCTGGGTGGTAGAATGAGACAATCTCTCAAAATAAATAAATAAACTAAATTAAATAAAAATGTTAAAAAAATAAATACTTGAGAGGTTGAGTAATTTATAAAGAAAAGATTAATTGGCTCATCGTTCTGCAGGCTATACAGGAAGCATAACGGCTTCTGCTACTGGGGAGGCCTCAGGAAACTTAAATCATGGCCAAAGGCAAAGGGAGAGCAAGCATGTCCCATGACTGGGGCAGGAGCAGGAGAGCCAGGCAGGAGGTGCTATATGTTTTTAAATGACCAGATCTCACAACAACACACTCACTACCACAGGGACAGTACCAACGGGGATGGAGCTAAACCATTCATGAGAACTCCACCCCATGATCCAGTCACCTCCCTCCAGGCCCCACCTCCAACACTGGGGATTACATTTCAATATGAGATTTTGGGAGGGACACACCCCCAAACTCTACCAGGCTACCACTGATACTCGGTTATAAAAGATTGCAGAGCCTGGTGTGGTGGCTCATACCTATAATCCCAACACTGGGAGGCCAGAATGGGTAGATTGCTTAGAGTCTGAAACCAGCCTGAGCAACATGGCAAAATCTTGTCTCTACAGAAGTAAAAAAGAAAAAAGAAAAAAAATTGCCTTTTTTAAAAGACTTCAGCTTTCATCTTGGGCAGGTCACCTCTCCCTTCGGAAGCCTTCTCTCTGGTGATGACAAGCTGCCTCTGGTGGCGGAGGTAACTGAAGCTTCTTGCCAACAGTCTTTTGAGTAAGCACGGAAGTTCACAGCACATACTGTGACTACAAGCTCATGAAGGATCCTGAGTCAGAGCCACTCCAGGTAAGCCACTCCTGTCTTCCTAACCCTCAGAAACTATATGAGGCCGGGTCAAAAAAAAATAATAAATAAATTAAAAAAATAAAATAAAAATAAAAATAAAAAAAACCACACCCAAAAAACAAAAACTATAGGGAAAAATAGCGTTCAAGGTTATACCATTCAGAAGTTTTGTCACTATAACAACAAAAAAGATAGGAATCTAATACAACTGTAGCACAGTTCACACATTAAATGGTCAAGAAATACATACATGCTACAATAAATAAGGCGCAGTATCCTGAAACAGACATTAATTATGTACATGGAAGGGGCTGTTGGAAGGGGTGCAGCTTATGAGTTACTGTGAAGTGGTGGAAAGAGGGTTTCCACACCCTGTAAACTCACTTAGGTGGTAGGAACGTGAGAGCTGTCCTTGTGTACATCTTGTGAACTTCTGCCCTGTTTGGTTCAGCTGAGTAGAGTTTTCTCTGTTCATCTAGTGTTTCTCAGGGCAAAATCATGCACAAGCAAATGCAAAATCTGTATTACACTCAGATTGCTCCCTAATATATGAATCGGGCTGAAACACATTCATGTTTTCAAAACAGGACTTAGAGCAGAGCTGATTGTGTCTTTGTTTATACTATTTCCCAGGGCTGTAACAGTCTTCCTGATCCCTCTTGCCTGGCCAATTCCACCTTTACTTCAAGATCCCTTTTCCATTGTCTCCTTTATTGCCTACATAGACTTTATCTTCTCTGAACATTCATATGCTGCCGTCTCACTTACAAAAATATTTATTTTATTTTTTTAGAGCAGTTTTAGATTCACAGCAAAACTGAGCAGAAGGTATAGAGAGTTCCTGGAAGCCCCCTGCCTCCACACATCACAGCCTCCCCCATTATTAACATCCCACACCAGAGTGGTACATTTGCTACAGTTATGAGCCTATATCAACACATCATTATTGCCCAAAGACTGCAGTTAACATGAGAGTTCACTCTTGGTATTGTAGATTATGTGGGTTTGGACAAACATGAAGTTACATGTATCCACCATTACGATGTCATACAGAATTGTTTCCCCACCTCAAAGATCCTCTGTGTTCTGCCTATTCATCTGTCTCCAGAGTTTTACCTTTACCAGAATGTCATATTGTTAGACACATAGAGTATGTAACTTTTTTGATTGGCTTTGTGTGTGTTTGTGTGTGTGTGTGTCTGTGTGTGCGTGTGTGTGTGTGTGTGTGTGTGTGTGTGTAGTTTCGCTCTTGTTGCCCAGTCTGGAGTGCAATGGCGTGATCTTGGCTCACCGCAACCTCTGCTTCCCAGGTTCAAGCAATTCTCCTGCCTCAGCCTCCCGAGTAGCTGGGATTACAGGCATGGGCCACCATACCTGGCTAATTTTCTTTCTTTTTTTTTTTTTTTTGAGACAAAGCTTTGCTCTTGTTGCCCAAGGCTGGAGTGCAATGGCATGATCTCAGCTAACCACCTTCTATGTTCAAGCGATTCTCCTGCCTCAGCCTCCTGAGTAGCTGGGATTGTAGCCATGCACCACCATACCCGGCTAATTTTGTATTTTTAGTAGAGACAGGGTGGTTTTGTATTTTTCTGTATTTTTAGTAGAGACCAATTCCATGTTGGTCAGGCTGGTCTCAAACTCTCAACCTCAGGTGATCCGCCCACCTTACCCTCCCAAAGTGCTGGGATTACAGGCATGAGCCACCACGCCCGGCCAGCTTTTTTTTTTTTAAGACTCAGTAATATGCATTCAAGATTCCTCCATTTTTAAAAATTTAGTAATATTCATTTAAGTTTTCCTTTTCAGGGCTTGATATTTCATATCCTTTTAGTGCTAAATAATATTCCATTGTTTGGAGGTATCACATTTTATCAGACCATTCACCTACTGAAGGAGATCTTGGTTGCTTTCAAGTTTTGGCAATTATGAAAAAAGCTGCCATAAATACCCATGTGCAGGTTTTTGTATGGTCATAGATTTTCAACTCCTTTGAATTAATACAAAGGAGTGCAATTTCTGGATCATATGGGAAGAGTATACTTAGTTTTGTAAGATATCACCAAACTGTCTTCCAAAGGGGCCATACAATTTTGTATTCTCCCACCAATAAATGAGAGTTCCTATTGCTCCACATCCTCATCAGCATCTGGTGGTGTATGCGTTCTGGATTTTGACCATTCTAATACGTATGCAGGGGAATTCTTACTTCTATTTTATTGCCATCTTGAGTTACTAAGTTGACATCACAATATTAGTTCACATTACATCTATGTCTATCCAACTAGCTCTAAACTACTTGAGAACAGAAGTGGCCGGGCACAGTGGCTCATGCCTGTAATCCCAGCACTTTGGGAGACTGAGGTGGGCAGATCACCTGAGGTTGGGAGTTCGAGACCAGCCTGACCAACATGGAGAAACTCCATCTCTACTAAAAGTACAAAATTAGCTGGGCATGGTGGCACATGCCTGTAATCCCAGCTACTCGGGAGGCTGAGGCGGGAGACTCGCTTGAATCCAGGAGGCGGAGGTTGCAGTGAGCCGAGATCGCGCCATTGCATTCCAGACTGGGCAACAAGAGCAAAACTCCGTCTCAAAAAAAAAAAAAAAAAAAAAAAGAACAGGAGTGGACTCTGATTATTGTATCCTTTGCTCATCTTCAGTCCTCATCTTAGGCTTGCCTTGCATCCAATGGCTATTGAAAATGATTTTTTAATTTGATTTTGCTCCTGAGGCAGGACTAGATAAGGCCTCTTTCATCACGTAGCTCAGTGCTTGATGAAAGCAGCAGGATGGCCCGTAGAGAAAATTCAGACCGGGAATGGGTCCAGAAAACAAAAACCTGACAGCAAAGATAAACATGGCAAAGATAAAAGTAACAATGAGTCCCAAGAACAGGGCGGTGTTCAATGATCATGTGTTGGTCAGTTTAATCAGAGAATTAATTCTAGAATGCCTGAGTCTTGAACAGAATTTTAAAGAAAAGGACAGTTTTAACTCAAAATTTAAAACTTCTTACCTAGAAGAAGAGCAGCCATTGGTACTGAACACAGTACACCAGCACACTCTAAATTAATACCTCCTAACAGTGAAGTTTGGCTAACATGACATTTCTCCCCTAAAGGCAGTGGGCAGAGCCACAACACGAGCAGTGAGCCATTTGGGCAGTGCAGTCTGGGACTGGTGGCAGGGAGTGGGAATCACTTCTGTGCCTCACTGATGGGGCATCCATTTGAGAAGCAGAAATGGACTGGGCCCTATCACTGCTCATTCCAGGCAGCACCATTCAGATGCCAATCTCTGTGAACCCCCTGTACACCAACTGGAAATGAGCCTTTACGGTGGAAACTGACAACACACCTGATTCCAGCTGTGTGTTGGGTGAGGGGAGGATATGCGGTCAGGGAGTGCGGTATTAGTCTATTTTCACACTGCTATAAAGAAATGCCCACAAGTGGGTGTTTCATAAAGAGAATTAATTGACTTTCGATTCCACAGGCTGTACAGGATGCATGGCAGCATCTGCTTCTGGTGAGGCCTCAGGGAGCTTTTACTCATGGCAGAAGGCAAGGCTGCAGCAGGCATCTTCATATGGCTGGAAACAGGCCCCTTCACCGGAAGGAGAGAGAGAGAGATCCAGGTCTCATGAGAACTCTGCCGCAAGAACAGGACCAAAAAAGGATGGAACTAAACCATTCAGGAAGGATCCACCCCCATGATCCAATCACCTCCCACCAGGCCCCACCTTCAACACTGGGATTACAATTGAATGTGAGATTTGGGTGGGGACACAGATCTGAACCATCTCAAGCGGGGAGGCTGGTGCAACAATGCTAGAACTAGCTCTAGAGGTAGAATTAGAGTCTATAGCAAAACAAAAACACACTATATATATATATACTTTTTTTTTTTTGAGGTGGAGTCTCGTCCTATCACCCAGGCTGGAGTGCAATGGCTTGATCTCGGCTCACTGCAACCTCCGCCTCCTGGGTTCAAGCGATTCTCCTGCCTCAGCCTCCCAAGTAGCTGGGATTACAGGCGTGCGCTAACACACTCAGCTAATTTTTTTGAATCTTTAATAGAGATGGGGTTTCACCATGTTGGCCAGGCTGGTCTCAAACTCCTGACCTCATAATCTGCCCACCTCGGCCTTCCAAAGTGCTGGGATTACAGGCATGAGCCACCGCGCCATGCCCGCAGTGTATTATTAATTTTAAAAATCAGACCTTGAGCTTATTGTTACTTTACATGTGCTTTGCACATTCACCAGCACAAGCTGAAACGCCTTCTCTGCCTTCCACAACTCAAAAGGCTCTTTCTTTCTTGGTCACCTTTCCTCATCTCCTGCTATGATCTGAATGTTTGTGTTCATTACTTTTTTTTTTCTTTTTTAGAGATAGGGTCTTGTTATGTTGCCCCGGCTGGAGTGCAGTGGCCATTCACAGGCAGGATCATTGTACACTGTAGCCTCAAACAATCCTCCCACCTCAGCCTCTCAAGTGGCTGGGATTATAGGTGTATTCCACTGTACCCGGCCACTGTTGAAATCTTAATCTCCAAGTTTATCCTATTAGAAGGTGGGGCCTTTGGGAGGTGATTAGGTCATGAGGGTGGAGCCCTCATGAATGAAATTAGCGTCTTCATTAAAGAAGCCTCAGAGACATCCATCGCCCCTCTGCTACGTGAGGTTATAGCAAAAAGACAGCTGTGTGTGAACCAGGAAGCAGTGCCTCGCCAGACACTGCGTCTGCCAGAAACTTGATCTTGGACTTACAGCCTTCACAATTGTGAGAAATTGTTGTTTATAAGCCACCTAGTCCATAGTATTTTGGTGTAGCAGCCTGAATGGGCTAAGCTTTAACGAGCCCAGAAGCCTCGTGATTCCTCTCACATCCTCTGAGTAAGCACCCACCTCCCCCTCCTAGACCATCTCTGCAGTAATTTAATTTCCACTGTGTTGAACTTCCACAGGAACTTGGAACCATTGTGCGGCACTGGCTGCCTGGATTTCACAGGATTGTTTTCACTCTGGAAGATGGTGCCCTCCTCTGTGCCCGCACCCTGCATGCATCAGCCAAGGGACCTTCCCGTGCATCAGAGGCAGCTGGTGTGGAATGCTTAGGCCATGGGGAAAACACATACAAACATGCGGAAAGGGCACACAAAACTCTTGTTAGCTGGCCTGTCCAATGGCTGACCTATGTGGATGAGGAGAGCTAAGTGCACAGTTGCTGCTGTTGCTGCTGCTGATTACTGATTTTTTTTTTTTTTTTTTTTTTTGAGACAGAGTCTTGCACTGTTGCCAGGGCTGGAGTGCAGTGGCGTGATCTTGGCTCACTGCAACCCCCGCCTCCCAGGTTCAAGCAATTCTCCTGCCTCCACCTCCCAAGTAGTTGGGATTACAGGCACCCACCACCATGCCCAGCTAATTTTTTGTACTTTTAGTAGAGCTGGGGTTTCACCATGTTGACCAGGCTGATCTCAAACTCCTGACCTCGTGATTTGTCCACCTTGGCCTCCCAAAGTGCTGGGATTACAGGAATGAGCCATCGTGCCCAGCTGAATTTTTTTTTAAGCCTCTGTCCTTGTCCTCTTGTTCAGAATGAATTATAAATATGCACAAGGGTGGTTTAATCCAAACCTTAATATCTTTTTCCTTCTCTGCCCTCCCTTGATGTGGGGAGTGGGGATGGGAGGAGTCAGGAGGAAACTTCTGAAAAGCAGATTTTCCAGTTTGGCTAGAAAATAGATTACCAGCCCCAACCACTCTCCTCTCCTCCCAAAACATGACTGTCCATACATCAGAAATTCCCACTGCTATTTATCTTATTGGAGGGAATTGACTGGTTTGATAGAGAAAGACAATCAAATAAACACTCTGAAATGGTTCATAAATCTGTTTAGATTGGTTGAGTATATAGGAGTCCTGATGATCTTTACCGGCCCTGATACAATTTAACACATTAAGATTAAAAGAACTACGTGAATAGTGCTTGGTACAAGTGGGGACTAATAGAGGTGTTTTGTTTTTTGCTAATCTATGGGAGAAAAACATTTCAATTTCTAATTGTAAAAATGTGATTCTATTCATTAGTAACTCCCCCCACACCCCACAAGTGAAGAAACAGCACCATTACCTGAACAATAGCAGCAAAATCTTTCAGTCTAAGAAAAGAGTTTTGAATTGGGATGATCGTAAAAGTCTTGGGTATCTAACCCTGCCTGGGAATTGCATTGAGTTTGGGGCTCACTCTGCTGTTGTCTTGGTTTGTGCCAAGGACATCAGAACAAAAGAGGAAATGTTACCACCTCTACTTTGGAAGAATAATGAGATTCCATGTGGACTCTACGGTGAGGCCCTTCAGAGCCCTCAGTCCACCCTGTGCAAGCCTGCTTCAGGCCTGGTAGCCTCTCCTTTCCATCATTATGGAGTATATCAGTCTGCAAGAGCTTGCCATAACAAAATGCCACAGCCTATGTGCCTTCATCAACAGATATTTAATTGCTTGCAGTTCTGGAGGCCGGGAGTCCCAGACCAAGGTCTTGCAGAGTCGGTTTCTGGTAAGGGCTCTCTTCCAGGCTTACAGATGGCCGCCTTCTCACGATGTCCGCACATGGAAGGGACAGAAAGAGTGAGCTCTCTGGTGCCTCTTCTTACAAGGATCCTAATCCTGTCAGGGCTCTACCGTTATGACCTCATTTAATCTTGATTACTTCCTTACTCCAAACCCAGTCACATTGAAGGTCAGAACTCCAACATTTGCAATTCAGTCTATAGCATTCTGCCCCTGCTCCCACAACAAAACTCATGTCTTCATTGCATGTAGAATATATTTTCTCCATCCCAATAGCCTTGAAAATATTAAAAAAATTTTTTTTTTTTGAGACAGAATCTCTCTCTGTTTCCAGGCTGGAGTGCAGTGGGATGATCTCAGCTCACTGTAACCTCTACCTCTCAGGTTCAAGCAATTATACTGTCTCAGCCTCCCTAGTAGCTGGAATTACAGGTGCGTGCTACCACACCCAGCTAATTTTTGCATTTTTAGTAGACATGGGGTTTCACCATGTTGACCAGGATGTCTTGATCTCTGGACCTCGTGATCCATCTACCTTCGCCTCTCAAAGTACTGGGATTACAGTTGTGAACCACTGCACCTAGCCTCAAATTTTAAAATTTATTTTTAAATTTTATTATATTTACATCTTGTTTTTAAAACTTTTATTATATTTACATCTTCTTCCCTAAATTCTTAACACATTCCAGCATTAATTCTTTTTTTTTTTTTATATTCAGTCTCTGTAGAGATTGTCAAAAATTGCCAGTGCCAACTATATTGCAAGTCGTCACGGTGGGGCATTGGGAAAAGTTTTCAATTAGCAATAATCACGCCTCGGATAAACCTCATTGGCTACGATACTGCCACTGTGCAAAGCTTCCAGCATTAATTCTAAAGTCCAAAGTCTCATCTAAATGTCATCTAAATCAGATATGAGTGAGACTTGCAGTACACTCATCCTGAGGCAAAATTCCTCTCCAGCTGTGAACCTGTGAAACCAGACAAATTATGTACTTCCAGATACAATGGTGGACAGCCATATGATAGACATTCCCATTCCAAAAGGGAGAAACCGGAAAGAAGAAAGGGATGATGATCCCAAGCAAGTCCAAAATTTAGCAAGACAAATTCTATTACATTTTAATTCTCAAGAATAATGCTCTTTGGTTCAACACTCTGCCTTTCAGACCCATCAGGAAGTCTGTACCACATTTAGGAACTACTGGAGAAGTAGTCTCACCTTCACAGCTCTGCCCCACAGGGATTTATACCCTCAGGGCTCCACAGTACGGCCCCACCCACAAGGCTTCAGTCAGAGGCGGTCTGGCCTCTGGAAACTGAGGCAATCACACCATCCTTTGAAACCAGGACGGCAGCCCTGATGATATCTGAATCGCCTTTGAGGTCATTCTTCACTTTACTTGCAGAATAAGGATCTGAGAAGTCCACAGCCTTCTTTTATTTCATCTTGTTTTCTCTGCTTTATTTAGTTCAAACTGGCAATGTCTTTGCTGGTATAATCCCATCTCTATTCCTGGTTTTTGCTAAGAAGGTTGATGACGTTCATGAGTGTTACTCATGACCACTTTATCAAATAGCTGTTCAGCCTTAGTTTTAGTTTTCTTTTCAGAATAAATTTTTTTCTTTTTTGTTTCTTTCCTTTTATTTTTTTCAATATGGATAGACTTTCTCAAATCCTCTATTTCTTGTTTCTTTATGCTTAACAATTCCTTTCTCAACTCATTTCTCTCCTTTCCCATTTTCTGTAAGCAGTCAGAAGGAACAGTTGTTCCTTCAACACTCTGCTTAGAAATCTCCTTAGCTAAATATCCAGTTATGTTGCTCATAAGTTCTGCTTTCCACAAAACACTCTTCACCACTTTATTTATTTATTTATTTATTTTTGAGACAGAGTCTTGCTCTGTCACTCATGCTGGAGTGCAGTGGCATCATCTTGGCTCACTGCAACTTCTGCCTCCCAGGTTCAAGCAATTCTCATGCCTCAGCCTCCCAAGTGGCTGGGACTACAGGCATATGCCACCACACTCTGCTAATTTTTGTATTTTTAGTAGAGATGGCTGAGGTTTCACCATGTTGGCCAGGTTGGTCTCAACTTCTAGCCTCAAGTGATCTGCCCACCTTAGCCTCTCAAAGAGCTGGGATTACAGTTGTGAGCCTCCACACCCGGTCTTCTTCACCACTTTATAACAGGTTGCCTTTCCTCCAGTTTCCAATAACATGATCCTCATTTCTGTCTGACATCTCACCAGAATCACCCCTAACATCCATGTTTCTAGCACGCACCTCAAAACTCTTCCAGCCTCCACCCATTACCCAGTTCCAAAGCCACTTCTACATGTTTAGATATTTGTTACAGCAGCACCTCATGTCTCACTACCAAAACGTATATTAGGCAGAATTCTCCAGGGAAACAGTGTGTGTGTGTGTGTGTGTGTGTGTGTGTGTGTGTGTGTGTGTGTGTGTGTTCTGAGAGAGAGAGAAAGAGAGAGAGAGATACTAGGGAAATTGGTTCATGTGATTATCAAGGCTAAGAGGTTGCAAGATCTGCAGTCAGCAAGCTAGAGACCCAAGAGAGCAATAGTATAGTTCTAGTCCAAGTCTGAAGGCTTCAGCCCCAGACAGCAAGTGGTAGAAATTGAGGTTCAAAAGCCAGCAAGACTGAGACCACAAGGAGCTGATGTTTCAGTTAAAGCCCAAAGGCAGAAGACTAACATCCCAGTTCAAGCAATCAGACAGACACAATTCCCTTTTACTGAGCTTTTTTGTTCTATTCAGGCTTTTGACTGATTGCATGAGGCCCACCCATATTAGGGAAAAGAATCTGCTTCACACAGTCTTCTGATTCATATGTTTAGCTCACCCAGAAATGCTTCCACAGGCACATCCAGAATAATGTTTGACCAAATGTCTGGGCACCTCATGTCCTAGTCAAGTTGACACATAAAATGAACTATTATAGGAATAATTCAAGGGAGGTAATAATAGATTATTTAGACCTTTCCCTCTACAAGCTTTGAGTATATACTAAGTGCAAGGTCCCATTCCCAAGGCTCTTTCAATGCAAATTTAGTTCTGTTCCATCCGATATTATTCCGACTGTGGAACTGGCTGTTACCATGGATAGTGAGTTTCTGTCCACCAAGGTCTTTCTGTAGCTGCCAGCCAGATGGCCTAGTCTAGCTCACAGTTTCTAAGATTCTAGGTAATGGATGGTGATAATGTTATAAAACAGGTAGTAGTTTAAGAAAGGAAGGGAGGAAGAAGCTGTACTAGACCAGTTGTGTGTGTCTTGAGAAACATATGGATTACCAGGGAAGCTTGTTAAAATGTAGGTGCTGATTTAGGAAGCCTGAGATTCTGCATTTCTATCAAGTTCTCAGGTGATGCTGATGCTGCTGGGCCAGAGACAACATTTTGAGTAGCAAGGGATTAGATGAACTTTAAGGTCCCTTCTGATTCTCTAAATTCAGTCCAATTCAGCAAGTGCTCATTGAAAACTCATTGTGTACCATGATGCCATGAAGTAGCCAATAGAGGTATGAAAGTATTTTCTGCCTTCAAAAAGCTAACTTATATTTAGAAACCTGGACAAATATTAAGCTTGGCCAACACAGTGAAATCCTGTCTCTACTAAAAATACAAAAATTAGCCGGGCATGCTGTTGGGCACCTGTAATCCCAGCTACTTGGGAGGCTGAGGCAGGAGAATCACTTGAACCCAGGAGGCAAATGTTGCAGTGAGCCAAGATCATGCCATTGCACTCCAGCTTGAATGACAAGAGCGAGAATCAAAAAAAAAAAAAGAAAGAAAGAAAGAAAGAAAAGAAAAAGAAAGCTGGACAAATAGCCACAGGTCCCACAGATTACACAATGACTTAAGCTTCTGGGTCAACCTGAATATCTAGACTCTTAGGATGGCGTTCTGCTTGAATTTTTTTTTAAGACGGAGTTTCCCTCTTGTTGCCCAGGATGGAGTACAATGGAGTGATCTTGGCTCACTGCAACCTCTGCCTCCCAAGCAATTCTCCTGCCTCAGCCTCCCAAGTAGCTGGGATTACAGACATGCACCACCACACCCAGCTAATTTTGTATTTTTAGTAGAGACTGAGTTTCTCCATGTTGGTCAGGCTGGTCTTGAACTCCCGACCTCAGGTGATCCACCTGCCTCGGCCTCCCAAAGTGCTGGGATTGCAGCATGAGCCATCACACCCAGTGAAATTTTTATATAAAAGCCTTCCCAAGAAATTTGGTCTCAATTTATTTGAGGAAGCCAAAGAAATGAAATTTAGTAGCTTAGCCACCTAAAAAAAATAACCTGAATAGAATAATAATGCAAAGAAGAAGATCAGCTAGATGAAAAACTGTAAGGTTCTATCTAAGCCCACGGGGGCAGTCATAGTGGGCTGTGACACTGAGAAAACTGAGTACCCCAGCCGGATGCACAAGGGGGCCCTGGGAAAGGACACCTCTAACTCAATGTTCTAGAGTCCGAGCTTCTCTAGAAAGGAACACAGGGGTGACACGGAGTGGAATAGCCAGCACTGTGGATGAAGGTCATGGACACCCCTGTGGGAGTGGCCATCCAGCCTGAGGAAGGGCCAGTACATCCTAGTCTTTTCCCAAGCTAAGACTAGTTTCCCTGATCTCTTAGGTTCATCTGGCAGTGGCGGAGGTGGGGAGGGAAGTTGGGAGCTAGTCAAGAGACTGGTAAAACTGCAAACAAGGATGGGAGAAGCAGTGTCTGTGGGGGTGGCATGGAGAACACTTGTGGGCACAATGGAGGAAGGGGTGGAATGATAGGGTGGGACCTCTTATGGCCTTAGCTATTATGTATGTGAAAAGCCAGCAAAATCCTTGCTAAGTAGGGCCTTTTACAGTCAATCACTCAAGCTGTCTTGTAATTTGGGGCGAGGGCAGAATCCACGGCCCTGATGATCCTCTTCACACACACCAGTTCTCAGCCCCAGCTGCCCAGACCTAATCTCCACTCCGCTAGCTTCCCTCCGTGGAGGCCATGAGAAGATTGAGGGCAGCTGGAAGTCCTGATAGAGACCCTCCCCACTTGGTCTCTTCCCAATACACACACACACACACACACACACACACACACATACATACCCCTAACCAAGCCAGTGACTTGAACTCAGACTGCCTGGAGCTGGTGGGGGTTGGAAAAAGGGGAGGGGGGAGGAAAGGAAGAGAAGAATCAAACAGAAACCTTCTCATCTTTCTATCAGCAGCCATGCAAGGAATATTGTTCAGTATGGCACAAAAGCGGCACTGAAAATAGCTGCAGCCAGAGTGGGGCTGCCAACCACTGCCTGAGATAACGTCTACTTGGAGACACTGGTGTCTTTGTGGGGCTGTCAGTGTCCCTATTGTTCCGAGCCTATTGCCTGGGGAATATTGTTCCCAGCTTTTGTCTCCCCTGGCTCACTTTTGTTTGCCTTTACTTACCATTTCATTCCCGCTCCCTTTGTGCTCTCCCATTCCTTCCTTTGTCTCTCCCTCTCTAAGCCTGCCTGTGGCTGTGGATTGGTGCCCAGGGACACAATAGGCCCTACCCCCCCCAACCTATAGCCCCACCCCAAACCACACACACCCCATAGTTCCATTCCGCTTCTACTTCTCCCAAGTGGCACCCAAGATGTCCCAAAGGCAAGAAAGCCTTCAGGGAGGGTGGGCTCCAAGCAACTCACTCCCTTCCTGGTAACAGGGCAGAAAGGCCATTAGAATATTTGGTTCCCAGAGGAGGTCTGAAGTGTCTGATGTGGATCCCTGCCTCTTTTTCTTTCTTTCTTTCTTTTTTTTTTTTTTTTTTTTAACAAATTAGGTTTTTGGTCCAGTCAAAGGAATAAGGACAAGCTCATGCTCCACATCCCCCAAACCCTCTTTCAAGTGCCCAGCATGCACTTCTCTGACCAGGGTACTCCGTTTTCTTCCCCCTCCCTGTCAGCCTCAAGGATCAAAGCGACTTCTGTTTATTTGCACATTCAAATCCAGACTGCCTCCAGTAACCCGACCCAGTCAGGCGCCAGGATGGTGCAAGAAAAGCCCCGCCTGCACCCTCCCCATCCAGCAGCCCTTTTGGCTGAACCGGGTAGAAAGGGTACAGGGGTCTCCTAGGGTCAGAGTAGGGAGTAGAAGAGGAGTGGGCAGTAAGGAAAATTAGACTGCCAATCCTTTTAGAATGGCCTCTGGGTTCTCTCACCTCAATAATGGGGGGAAACTGAGGCATCAAAAGAGATTTAGAGGCCGGGCGCAGTGGCTCATGCCTATAATCCCAGCACTTTGGGAGGCCAAGGCAGGCGAATCACTTGAGGTCAGGAGTTTGAGACCAGCCTGGCCAACATGGTGAAACCCTGTCTCTACTAAAAATGCAAAATTATGGGCCGGGCGCGGTGGCTCACGCCTGTAATCCCAGCACTTTGGGAGGCCGAGGCGGGTGGATCACGAGGTCAAGAGATCGAGACCACCCTGGTCAACATGGTGAAACCCCGTCTCTACTAAAAATACAAAAATTAGCTGGGCATGGTGGCACGTGCCTGTAGTCCCAGCTACTCGGGAGGCTGAGGCAGGAGAATTGCTT